>CM042009.1:23405372-23462872 GCA_023525715.1 Cichorium intybus
TCACCAAAGAATATGGCGTCATCTGCAAAAAATAAATGGGTTAGCAAAATTTTGTCCGATCCAACTTCAATTCCCCTATATGATCCATTCTCAGTAGCTCTCTTGATTGCAACATTGAGGCCTTCCATCACCATTGTAAAGAGAAAAGGAGAGATTGGGTCGCCTTGCCTCAACCCTCTTAACATAGCAAACTCGGTCGAAGGGCATCCATTGACTAGAACCGAAGATCTTCCCGAAACTAAGCATTCTTTAATCCAGCTTCTCCATCTTTCTCCAAATCCTTTTTGTCTCATCATTGAATCTAAGTAATCCCACGATACAGAGTCGTAGGCTTTAGTGATGTCCGACTTAAACATAATAAGGGGTTTCTTCCTCGCTTTTGCCCAGTGTATGACTTCATTTACTACCAACGGCCCATCCAAGATCTGCCGATTTTTTATGAATGCAGATTGAGAATGGTCAATAATTGAGGGTAAAACTTTTTTCAAACGGTTTGCCAACATTTTTGAGAGTATCTTATAGACACTCGAAATTAAGCTAATAGGTCTATATTCCTTCACTTGAGACGGGTTTATTACTTTGGGGATCAGGGTGATAAAAGCCGAATTCACTCCTCTTGGGATCTTAGGATTGCTAGCAAAATCATTAAAAGCTTCAAGCAAGTCTCTCTTAAAATCTTCCCAAAAATGTTTGAAAAACTCGACCGAAAAGCCATCTGGACCTGGCGATTTATTAGTACCACACCCCCATATCGCTTCCTTCAGTTCTTTTTCTTCAAAAGGCTTTTCCAGGTCCACCCTATCTCTTACCGATATAGTTGCAGTTCTTCCTATGTCCTGTTGCCATTCGCAATCTTCGTCTTCTTTGAAAATATTCTCGAAGTAATTTCTAAAATGGTCTTTAACTTTTCCTGGATCCACCTCCCAAACTCCATTCACTTCAACACCTTTAATACTCTTTATGTGTTTCCTTTTATTTATATTTCTGTGAAATAAAGCACTGTTTTCATCTCCCTCCAGGCACCATTTGTATACATATATACATATATACATATATATACATATATATATATATACATATATATATACATATACATATATATATATATATATACATATATACATATATATACATATATACATATATATATATATATATATATATATATATATATATATATATATATACATATATATATATATATATATATATATATATATATATAAAGTCGCTTTTCAAAAAAAATATATATATATGTATATATATATATATATATATATATATATATATATATATATATATATATATATATATATATATATGTATATATATATATATGTATCTATATATATATATATATATATATATATATATATATATATATATATATGTATCTATATATATATATATATATATATATATATATATATATATATATATATATATATATATATATATATATATATATATATATATATATATATATATATATATATATATATATATATATATATATATAGACTCGAATAATATTCCTGCTAGTTAGTGGCTAAACCAAAGACCAACATTATGTTAACCAAACAGTTCAAATACCTACCAAAAGTGGAAAAATTTGTAGTCTTTAACTATATTTCTCCCTTCTACTAGAGGAAACAGTTGCGAAAAGAAAATTATGGACAAGAAATTGCATTCATTAATCCGTAGCTCTTTGATGCTCAAAGTCTAAATATGGACAAGAAATTACTAATTCATGATTAATGATAGCATGATAATAATTAATAAACTGTTTTCCTTTCAAATACACACTTTATAACTAATTGCTAATAACTACTAAGAGACTATTTCTGCCAAACCCTGTAAGAAGGTAAGGGAGCAAAAATCACATCAGAAAAACTACCATATATTGTGTAGCATTTGATGGAACACGATCCAATGGTAGATAAGAAAATCATACATCATCTACTGTCAAAAATCAAGAATATAATTATGCCTAAAATTCAAACAGGTTATAGCAATGCACAATTGGTCCTAAAATACACAGGTAACCACCATATATTCATGGGAACGCACAAATATGGTTCAGATCATACACACAATGCGTCAAATCGACTGCGGGCATGCATTTAAAATGAAATGGGACTTTGGCTTAGATTTTGATCGAACCTAGAGCCAACAGGAATTACAGGGATCAAGATAATGTTCGTTTCAGTTTTTGTCTCTGACCCTTCGATCGTCTGTTCGTCTTTGATATTGGTTAAAAGCGGTAGCCCAGTTCTCCCTGGGCATGGGAATCGGCAAGCAGGGTTTGATTGGGGTGTTGTAATTGATTTGGATAGAATGAGCGATTTAGGTTTATCAATTGCAGTCGGGAGAGAGCAGCAGGTGAGCAGGGGACCAGTGGTGGAGAAGGCGGAGTAGTGCAGAATATCGGCGGTGCGGATAGTAGCAGGAGCTGGGCGTCGATTAGGGAAGTTTGCGTATTATGGTTTTGGTGAATGGTTTCTTTTTTCAATTTGGGGACGATGGCACAAATATTGCAGGATTCACAAAAACTGTCGAGTGGTTGTTGTGGGTTGATTTTAACGAGGTAGAATATATGCAACTATGTAAGTAGATCAAAAGTTTGCCGGTTGCATAAAGATTTTTCTTTATTGTTTAAAGTATATAAAAATCAAATAAGGAGGAATTGATGATGGCTGTGATGGAGGTGGAGGTGGAGGTGGAGGTGGTGGTGGTTAGGCATGCGTTCATGGACCATTAAGAACCGAACTCGACCAAACTAGAATCGATTTATATAATATGGTTCGATTCCTGTCCATTTGTTGGATTTCGGTTTCGCTCCATTAGCTTTGTGGTCAATTCAGTCTATTGCCTATTGTTTTCTTTCTTATTGGCTTCTAATCAAGTTCGTTCCTATTTCAGTTTGGTCAGAAAAATCGAACTCAAATCGAAACCGAACCGGAACCGAAATCATATATCATTAGTCGGTTCAGTCTTGAGTCCGTGAGCAAGATTGAAGAACCTCACAAGCAACTAAAGGAAAAATATTTAGATATGGTGAGGTAACATTTGGTGTTTAGAAACTGGGTGAGTGCCCTATAAGCACACATTACAAAGTTTACACGTATCAGCAGCAACAAAAATCGTCGCTAAAGAGGTAGATTGTCGCCGCTATAAGTATTAGGGGCGACATGACGCCGGTAAAAAGTCGCCGCTAATACAGTTTCGCTATTGTTATGAAGTCGCCCGTAATAATGTCGCTGCTATTTATTACCCGTCGTCACTAATTATGTCACCACTAATGGCTGGACTATCTTCAATGATGTCGTGTCGTCAGAAATCTACCCTTTGTCGTTGGAATTGAAAGCGCCAGAAAATGAAGAGAGAGAGAGAGAGAGAGAGAGAGAGAGAGAGAGAGAGAGAGAGAGAGAGAGAGAGAGAGAGAGAGAAGGGTGAGAAAGCGCACCGGTGGGAGTTTTGGTATGGTGGTGGTTAGGGTGTGCCAAAAGAAAAAGAAATCGATCCAATAAAACCAACAAATCCAATTAAAAACCGACCAATTTGATTGGATTTTGGATGATGGTGAAATCCATTGGATATCCAACCAAACCGAACCACTGGATATCCAACTAATATCCAACCTATTTATCAATTAATAAATAATAGTTTAATATATTTAACTTAAAAAATATATGTTATAATCGGTAGACTCCAGAGTTTTTTTTGCATAAATATGGATGTTTACAAAAATCTTTATAAAAATGGGATAGTTTTAATTATTTTGTAACAATAGGATTGTTTAAGAAATTTGGTCTACGAACACAAACTTTGATTTGGTAACTTTCAAATATGGACCTTTAACTTTCTATTTTTAACTAATTAACTTATATAATATACTTTTCTTATTTGTTCTTTTCATTTCAAACTTTAATGTCATCAACAATATATCATCTATAAACTTATTTATTGAAAAATGTAATAAAAATATTTATATCGCTAACAAATTATATACACCCAACGGATAAACCTATCCAATCCAACATCTAATTGGATTGGATCAGATTTGTTTATAAATTATATATTGGATTAGATCGGTTTTATAAAAAAAATATTGGATTTCGTCCAATAAACACCCCTAATGGTGGTAAGAAATCGTTGCTTTTTAGCGGCGAAAATTAAAAGGTAGGAAGCGAGTATCGTGATATCCCAAGCGTTGCTTTTTAGCGGCAATAATTAGAAGGCTTTTAGCGGCGACAATGAAGGTGGGGAAAAGTCCAGCTCTTTTCTGCAATGGACGGTAGTAACCATGGGTTGCACGGATCGATGACTAAGCCAATACCGGCGTCCGGCGGCATCTTTAGCAGTGGCATGTGGTATTAGCTGTGACAACAAACACATATTTTCAGTGTCGCCGCTAAATGTATCGTCGGTATTACGAGTATTTTTTGTAGTGAGATGATTGAATTTGCAACAAATTATACCAAGTCTTTTTGTTTTCAAAACATTATTGTAGTAGCTTGACTTACATGTAAAGTACTTTTGTGAAAGTTTGAACTTTTAACAAATTATGCTTAATGACAAGTTATTTGTTTCTGGTTTATCACATAGGGGAATAAGTTGAAATATAACAGACCCATGATAACTTCTTAGAACGGCATATTTTCTATTAAATTGCAAAAACATATTGTCGAGGATTGCATACATCTATGACCACTGCACCGTAAATTTTCATGAGAAGTATCGCAACAGTTTATCTTATCCGGACACTGCAACTTAATTTCTTTTCGAGGAACAACTCCTACACTACAGTTATCTTGTCGTTAACCCACTTAACGTCCTTTAAGTGGATAGTAGATTTCTAAGATGACAAACATGTCTACCTATGTTAGCGTAACAAATTCCTTTACAAGGCGCACGTTAGCAAAACCCATGTCTTGACACATAATAGTTTTATACTCACTTGTGTACTAATATAATTTCACAATCCTTCACGCATTCTCTCAAGTAAATTTTAATGTACTATTTTCTTCTTCTTTTAATTCTTCAGTTTATCTTGTGTTTGATCATATCTATGGAAGATTTAGAGGCTCCTGATTTGACTCTTACTGTTCCAGTAAGAGGTTACGTCTGACTCAGTCTGAGTTAGACCGTATGATAACCCTAAAATTTACCTTTGACTTGGTCATAAACCCTAAAATTTATCTCTTACCCGGTCAGGTTCAGGATGAGTTTGGGTAAGACATTAACTCAATTAACTATTACTCAATCAGCAAGTATCAAATAGTCCGTCAATATAAACAATTGAGTACTTCATTGATTGTTCTTATTCTCTTAAAAAATATTTCTGCAATATGTTTGTCATTACGATCTTCATTAGGCTTTGCTTCCACTAACATTTATAAAATTATTTTTAATTTCAACATCCATCCGTTGATATCTTCTCTCATTCTTTCGTCTCTACCACTGCGTTGCACTGTTGCCTATTTCTTTTAAGTATAAAGATTCTGATTCGCAAGCTTTTGGACGAGATCCAACTATATTTTTTTTATCTTATTTAAACATAAGTCTGAGATTTGCTAGTTTTAGATGGACTATAGGTGTTGCAATTCGACCTTCGCTGTTTGATTTTGATGTTGTTTATATATAGTAGCATTTGGGCTTTCATTCTAGCTTGTTGCGAGTTCCTTATTTCTTTAAAATATATATAAGCTACTAATTATATTTAAACCTCACATCAATGAATTCAATTAGAACGGGTCTTCACAAATTTATTAGAAATAAAAAAGTGAAATACACTAGCAAATTGTCTCCATTACAAACAGAAGAAAAAAAAACAATCTCCCCAAGTCCAGGTTTCATACAAAGCATTACCAGACCAAAAAGCTTAATACGAAAGCATTATTCTTTAGACTTATCTTATTTTATTTGTGGAGATTTGTTTTACTTTAAGAAACATTGAGACATTCCCATACTTGCGGACAAATGAGCTTAATTGGTACGCCTACAATTGGTTCTAACTTGACCACTTGAGCCAGTCAAAGGGTTGAGGTTTGCCATTTTCACCATTGCATTTGCGAAGTCAGTCGAGAAAGTAGCTGCATTCGAACTATAGGTACGCACTTGTGCATCAGTTGAACCACCATTAAACAACTCTTGGTCTGAATGCAATAATCCCCTTTGGCTAATCAGATCATTGTAGTATCTGTTATCAAAAGATGTAGGTGAAGCATCAAATGGCGAGAGATTATTGTCGCCACCACTCGAAGGACAATTCGTTCTCAGTGATGTCGCAAATGATGAATTTATATTGTTTTCGTTGTAGAGACGGTTGCGGAATACTGTGCACCTTGCTTGACCAATTGTATGAGCTCCTACATCAAACAAAATAATGAACATGGAACCTTTAAAAAGTTTACCAAATTCCCAATCGGAATCACCAAATAGGTGTGAAATGTCAGTTATACCCTTCAAGATCATAAAATATGGGGCTTTAATTCGAAGAATCAATGATGGGCCCCGCGTTTAAATGTGGGAAAAAAAATTTGTTCACTCCGAGAAAGTAACTCACCTGAAAGGGCTACCATTTCATTAGTAGTAAAACCTTGGTTTGAAAATGATGAAATGAGGCCACTCAGACTTGAAGTAGGTGAAGGAAGGTTAGAATTCGCAGCACTTAAGCTTGCGGTTGTCGAATCCCTTCTACCAAATACAAGGTTCCAACTTGGGCCACGAAGCTAAAAATAACAAACAAAATCACCGTAAGCATTGGTATTTGAAGAAATACCAATTAACCGAGTAATCTGGGTTTGTTTAATCGATAAGTTTAGATGACGGATGTTGTACATCGATCGATAATAAAGTTTTTACTTACTGCAACAACTGAATCACGTGCAGCCGCAGACAGTATATCAGCACATGAAACAACACCGGGGCATTGGCTCTCCAATTGGGTTTTAATAGTATCGATGACATTGAATCCTCTCAATGAATTGCTATTCGGACCTGCTGTTTTTTCTCCGGTGAAGTTTGCAGTGTCGTCCAGTAACACCGATGCATCACATCCCTGTGTATTTGGTATTAATTCCCCATGCAAATAAAACAAAGACTAATTTAGTTCAACTACCGAAAGAAATGATATCAGAGCGTAATAGTTGTTTGACATTTTACGTTCATAAAACACTGTAAAAGCACTAAAGACACTGGTAGGAAATTAATTGACTCAAGCATGCATATAAAGTCAACAGGTCAACACTGTGTGAGGAGCCATGCATGGACTTAATGTCAAATATACGTAGAAACTTTTGCCTTGCCAGGCCGAATGATGGATGTTAAACTTTTTGTAGTATAAGATGATAAGTTATATAAATTTCGTCGTCCACAATTTCGTCGTTCAATATAGATGTATATACCTTGGCTGTATATATTTATGTATTTATTTTTACCTTGGATGTATATACTGCATGCTATGGCTATAACTTAACAAAAACACTAACGTTTATAACAGTTAACCAAAAGCAGGTGTTTAGCCAAGAAATAATAATAAAGATGGTAAAAGATTAGAGACGTGCATTAACAAAGCAATCATGGAAATGGAGGCGAAGCAATGAAGCCCCCATTCGAGCTTCACTTGACACAGCCGAGTTGACTGCTCTTGTTATAATAGAACGGAAATTAGGACATGTTCTAGCATAGAAATTGGCCGATAGCTGACCAGAAGTCGTCCCAAACAAAACCCATAAACATAATGTACAACATGAGATCTTGAACAAAAAATTTGATAATGCCATGAGTAAGAATATTTTAACACGCACAAGAAGATCGTGAAAGATTTTGATGGACAAAATGAATAAGAGAAAGCAATGTTTATTGTGATTATGAAGGGTTTACGCACCATCTATTTATAGGGGAAGGAATAGAAGGAGATATGTGGAGTATGATCTAATCAATGGTAAGCGTTTTCTTAACATCTAGAAAGCAATATTTAAAATACTACAATTGGCATGTTTTATATAATAATTTATTAAACCGCATCGATCTGGGTATGGATTTAAACTAAATAATTTGCTTTTAAATAAGTTATAACTATTTCAACGACGAGAGTTGAATTTAACAACATCCCATTGTCAACAATGTCCACTTGGAACTATCCTTTCTCCAGCTAAACATCTTACAATATCTTTGTCATATATATATTTGGATAAAACTTGATTATAAAAATTACACCACGATGAATATAAAAATCTTTGTGATTCATTCAAAATATAACAAACTAGTGGGTAACTCGTGCTTTGCACGGGGCGAGGTGAGAATGAACTTTTTTTTGTAAACCGGTTGTTTCGGTCTTTGTTCTCTAATAGTGTGCGACCCGTCACGATCTTTTACTTTACTAATGTCGTTGCTAAGATACTTTTAGATCTATCATGTTTAAAAATTTATTAATTTTTAAAATAACGTTGTACAATAGTATATGTATATCGTGATTGCTGTTTTCTTTATTTTAGTGATAACAATTTCTTTGAACTTTTGTTATTTACAGTTTTAGCTTTGTAATACTTTCAACAGCATAGGTATTTTTTGTTCAGAATCATTTGTAAATAGAAGGGTAAGCGACCATTTACTATGTCATTCTGTGAAAAACGAAGCGATATTTCTTCATTAAGTAATTTATCCGAACATACATCCTTTACCCATACAGCACTTAATGAGAAAATAATAAGAAACAGGTCCTTAGTCCTTACCTTAAGTCCAGCTTGACGCTTGTTAATAATCAACATTGACGAAAATGACTTTCCAAGTCTTCAGCCACAATTAGCAGAGGTCTATGTTTCTGTTTCAATAATTTAATTAAAAATAATATAAAAGTTAGCAAGGGTGTAATTGAGAGAACATATAATGATTATGAACAACTCACTCCATTGTGAAACAACCTATTTATCAACTATATTTTGCTCATTTAGGTAAAAAACGATCCCCAAACTCCAACAACACGAAGAAAGTAAAAACCCTAGAAAAAATTACTAAAACTTAGAATTGACATGATCCACACCAACTATGAGTTATTAACATTGACAAATTGATCAACATACCTGTTGAAGAAATAAGAACACCAAGAAGCATTCCCTACGTGTAAAAAGAAATGTGATTCAAGATTTGTTAGTACAATAGTTGTTTTGCAAATTGTGAGGAATAGCAACGTACAACCAGGGATAACTGCATATATTTGTAAACATAAGTTCGAATTCCATTTCGTGAATGGTTAAATGCATAAATACCAATGTATTTTTTTTATATATAATTTTCTTATCACAGCATTGTACTTTAAGAAGTCTACCAATCATAGCAATGTTATCCAAATACAAAACAATTTTCACTGCTATAATTAAAGAAGGGTTCTTCCAAGTACAATACTGTAATACATAGATATATGAAAGTACATTGCCATTTCTAGCAATAAGTCGTTTTTGAATTATGGAAAATCTCACCTGGCCTGTAAAATCATTATCAAGCTCGGGTGAAGAACTGGTATCCAGTTTTTTTACTGCCGCTTCTTCTCCGGCGCTTAGTTTTCCATAGAAGACCCGCCCGTAAGAACTTTCACCCACAAAAGATTTTGTACCAAAATTATCTGTAATCCTATTTAACTCATTTAATGAAATTGTTGGTGTTTCAATTGGTAAGGGTTTTGGTGGGGCCCCATTTTTTGCAGGTCCGTTACCCCTTGGCTCTCCTCTATTACTCCCTAAAAAAATATGAAATTAAAACCTTTTAGGATAAAAAAAAGTAAGAAATCCTTGTGAAGACTTCATTTTTGGCTATGAATAATGTGGAGCTTGATTTCTTACCGCCACCGTAAGGCGGTCTTCGTGGTGGTGCAGTAGCAATATTGTTCTCATCAGTACCAAACTCCACGTCAATGTTGTCTTCTTTATCTCTTAGTACTAATAATTTCACTATGGAGAAGTTTATGCCGGTTTTCTCCCTCACATGTGAAGAGCCTCTTGATGACATCACAAGATCTTTCATTCACCTCACCATTCTCGTTGTCCTGCAGTTCACATTCTCATTTACACAAATTTCACAAATTGAAAAGTTTAGGAAAATGAAATAACAGGAAGAACTTACTCGACACATATTGCCAATTGCCTAAGTACAGCACCTGATGGTATTATGTCAATATTTGAGTCATCTGAACACAATAAAGTTCCTTCAGTTTCCTAGAAGATATGAACATCACTTTCAGTTGCATGATATGGAATATAAAAGCATAATTCTTACTGTTTTGAGAAGTGATTGTTTTTTTAACTTTGCCATAGGATTGGCACTTGGTAGGATCATCAACTTTATCAGCTTCTTGAACTCCTTTTTCCCCAAACCTTATGTTTTTAAATCTCTCATGCCAATCTTGTTTCGTTTTAATTGGTTCAGGTCCCCACCTTGCATTCTTTTCCAATCGACAAGACAAAAGTAAAACTTAAAAAAAATCAGATTCAACACAATTCAAATGTGAGTAGCCAAGAACTAAAGTGAAAAGAGGGATAAGTGTTCAACTTTGCAAACCAGACTGCTAATAGTAGGAGAAAAACAGTAAGTTCCGATTTGTTTTTATGCTTTTCTTGTCTTCATCAATCATCCTTGGAATTACTAAAGTGGAAATTAAGAGATTCAAATAGCATTCAGAAACGCAATAATCAACATAAGGATTTCTCAACTCGCATTTCGTCGAGCACCTTGTGAGCATCCGTTTAGAAAACTGTAAATATGGAAGAATATCAAGGAAATTGACGAAAAAACCCCTAAGAAGCCCTAATTGTATCACTTACCTTTAGGGATTTGATACTTGACAAAAAAAATCCATACCTTCGATTATATGATGAAGTGATCTGAGTGTGTAATTGTAGAAGAAGACTGGCGTTGCCAAAAAATAGGCGAGAATTTATCGATGTAAAAAAGACCGACAATCGATTTCTTGTAGTCAAGGGGTAACTTGTTAGAGATTGCGAGTTGAATGAGAGATTCGGAAAGGAAACTGAGTGGTGGTGGTTGGTTGAAGGCGCCATGGAAGCAACGAAGGGAAATCAAGCACCGAATGAAAAAGGGGCGACATAGGAGAAAGCTCGTACGGTGAGGGAAATTCGAGAAGGATTAAGGCGTATTACGGGCAGAAAGACGAAGCTTCTGGTTGAAATCGTATCGAATTTTGAAATCAAAGAAGACGCGTGTTAGTAGGATGCCAGGATCCAAAAAAATGGATCTAAAAGTGGATCCTAAAGAATCCGCGTTACAAAAAAACATACACATAGAACCAAAAATTACGTGATTTAAAGATATATATAAATGTTATCAAAGTTATAAATGTTTGAAAAGATCATAAGAGTTATACAAGTTTAAAAACTAATAAAAACCACAGTAATATGACACATCGTGTTGGTTAGATCATACAATTAAATCATTTGTATCAATGTATATGATGATTCATTAATTGGAGGGTTCAGCTATTACGCATAGGCATTGGATGATCATTGATTGTACACATGCAGTAACTAAAGTGTTTGAAATTAGAAAGAGCTCATTCGCGGATTAGTCAACTAAAGGTTGTTCATCGATCGGTTGTGTTGCAATTGAGCCACAGATGAGTAGTGCAAATGTTTGGATCATTTGACGAGGGGTATTCAACTACTGAATACTCCTATTGTATGAAACTTCAATGCCACGTACACCAAGAAAAAATTCCTGGGAAATTATATACTTAACATTTATCAAATGTTAGTATACTGTTTTTAACGTCAACATCATGCTACAGTTTTTTTTATTCAAAACACGCTTACAAGCCACAACACGAAAGCTCTCATTAGTCATTACCATCCTCCATCTCTCCTTTATCCTTCTCTCTAACCCTAGACACACCCAATCTAGGCCGTCACCATAGAGCTCACACCACCGTACGTAGCAGTGACTGTTGCACCAACACCGCAGCTCTTCCACCACTGCATCGTCTCACTCTAAAATTTTCCTTGGTGGCGTGGGGATGGCTAGCGTTAGAAGAGCCACCGGAATCGGTAACAGTTCATGGGTCAGCGATGAATCGACGGAGCCAAAGCAACACTTTTGAGAGCAAGATCAATGGTTAGCAACAGGCGCGTGTGTGGCCTGTCCGTCATGGCTATAACTGAAATTTCTTCCAAACCTGCTAAAACGGAAAATTTGTTTAAAAAACAGCATGACTGAGGCAGATTTTTCAAAATAGAATTTCTCAATAAGAAATTGTGTCATTTCTTGAGCATCTTCCAAAACCCTGGTAATTATCTAATACAAACCAGAGGTTTTCTCTTTCCAAATTCTTTTCTCACATGGTGTTTCTCCCATTAACGTCTAAGTGGTTATAATAACCATTTTAATTAAATATTTATTTCCTTCTGCTAGCACTTTTTACTACTTCGTTTAGCCTTTTTCATGTAAGAATCTACATTATCCATCCTGTGAGTGTAAACACATGTAAACACAAACTTGACTCACCAACCATTGCAGCCAACACTTTGTTGAATTTCTCATATGAACTCATTTTTTAGGTTGCAGCTATTGTAGAAATTAGGCACACTACCATCACTATAAATAGATGTTCTAACATCCATTTTAATGCACCACAAAAACATAGAAAGTGTTTTAGAGTTAGTAGTTCTTTCTTGTATTTCAGTTTGAGTTCTGAATAAAAGAACATTTGAGTTCCAACAAGTGGTATCAGAGCAAACGACGAAGGGACATACCAGGATAGTTGTTCACTTTCGTGGGGTCCGTTGAAGTATATGGCGGACTAGCGGGTAGGACATCGCAAAGTAAAGGGCGCCTACAGTAGATCGCTCCATCTCCCATTGAAGTAGAAGTACGGAGATGCCCACACGGAGTATGAAGGTGTACCGTTATACTTGGTATCTAAAGAAGAAAAACCACTTCGAAGAGACAATATTTCCTCTTCTACCGCACGAGGACGTGCAACAATTTGGCGGTGGGAGAGTGTCACGGGCTAAAATTCTGTGACCGTGTTAGACCAAGAAAAGGAAGACCATGCCACTGGATTATACTGTCATTGGGTTCAAAAGGGGGCGACCTAGACCAAGGGCATTGTTCTGTCTAGTCGCTGCTGTCTGGCCGAGTCGTTCGGGGCCAGGAGGGCAAGACTGTGAAGGGGACCGTAGCGGGTTAGACACAACTGGTCGGGGGCTAGTGCCGCCTCCCCGATGAGCCCATGGCAGGGCGAAACCAGTTGGCATGCTTATACGGGAGGGCTGGTCTCGGGGTTTTATGGGGGACCTCGGGACGCCGCACGGGCAAGGAGTAGTGCCGAACTCGCGTCCGTGACAAGAAGTTGAAACATGTGAAAAGGGACACCAGTTTTTCGACGCACGGAAAAGGAAGCCACGGATAAGACGAGAAGGGTTCTTTGGTAAACGTAAAAGATGGATTTGGACCGAAACATCAGTTGCTAGTTTTTCTCAACGTCCTAAAAGTCGAGCTATCGACTTTCGTAAAGTGATGCAAAAGAAGGAAGACGTGTCACTAAAGAAAATGGCTTATGCTAAAAGGATTTTGGGGGAGTTCAGTGTGAGAGATTGCACTCCAACAACTTGTTCCAAGGATGCAAAATTAAAACTTGAGAAAGATAAAGACAAAGGACTTGTTGATTATTCTGTAGTCGGGGATGGCATGGAATGCGCAACATGATCGGTGTAACGAATCTCAAGCCAAGTTTGGTTTAAGGGGGAGAATGTGAGTGTAAACACATGTAAACACAAACTTGACTCACCAACCATTGCAGCCAACACTTTGTTGAATTTCTCATATGAACTCATTTTTTAGGTTGCAGCTATTGTAGAAATTAGGCACACTACCATCACTATAAATAGATGTTCTAACATCCATTATAATGCACCACAAAAACATAGAGAGTGTTTTAGAGTTAGTAGTTCTTTCTTGTATTTCAGTTTGAGTTTTGAATAAAAAAACATTTGAGTTCCAACACATCCATCATTATTCTTTACCATAATGGAAAATTTCAAATACAATTGGAAGCTTAAAGAAGAGGGTTTTAGCCTTTTTAACTTCTTAGCCGTACATTCTTATAATTTCTACCTACACCTGCAGACAAAAACAAGAACGAAGATAAAAATATAATTTTCAAAACCAGATATACAAGGTGGCGATTTCGAGTCTCATCGGTTATAATAGTTTCACATTTCTATCTTATTTTATGTTACATTTTTTCATACAACTTATACATTTCTATGGTTGATTTTGCAGAAAAAATGAAGGATGAATGAATTATTAAAGGGGCAAATAAATTAGTAACATATTATCAATAGCGTAAAAATAGTGTTCTTGTACGAACGACCACAGGAATAAAGATGTCACTAACCATTGTGAGAAAAAGCGATGCACTTTTATGTGTTGTTTATTTCAGAATACTACTTTTGATGTTTAATGAGTTTTAGGTTTGATTTATTTGAAATGCTAATCTATTTTAAATTATCTATTTATTGCTTTTACCTTTTTTTTTCTTATTTAACACATTGTACTTTGAGATATTTATGCATGCATTTAGTTCTTTTTCTGTAAATAGCATTGTATTTTTATGTCTTTTTATTTAAAAAATTCTACTATTGATGCTTAATGGATTTTAGATTTTATTTATTTGAAATGCTAATGTATTTAAATTATCTGTTTATACAAGTTAAACTGAAGCACTTAATGTGGATTATATATTGTTATAGTAAAAGTGTAAATGGTTGCCATTTCCTGTTTATTTATGTTGTCATTCTGCATACCTCTAATGTCTCCATGTACTATTATCATCAACGGATGATGTTGATTGCGTTACCAAAAGGGTTTGTCGAATGTGTTTATTGTTTTATCGGTGTTAGAATTAATCGCGTCGATTGACCTTTTTGGTAAACGCGATCAACGGGATCTGAAACTAATTTTGATTAAAATAGTTGCAATGGGACAAACCCTTTTGGTACATAAATGGAAATTGTTTATGTATGTTCCCAATTCCAATAGTTTTTGATTAATCAATGGGATAAAACAATAATCACAATTCAGAAATATTTTAATTAGTCATTGGAAATTTCTTTTTTGCTTACGTACTTCGGGATAAAACAATAATCACAAAAAAAAAGAAGTTTTTCTGAGAGAAGTTCCGCCGCGAAGCGCGGTAGCAAAACCTCATTGTATATATCTTGAATAAGCCATGTATTAATTCAAAATGGCTAAAGATAAGTTGTAGCACTCTTTTTTTGGGTCTTGATGATACATTATTTCAACACATTAAATAAAATAAGTAAAGATAAATAAACTAAATATAATTAACATAAATAAGATCAAGGGACTTAAAAGTTTCAAGTTAATTAGAAATTTAAAATATTGGTTTGGACCAAATTAAAAAATTTGAAGTTTGAAGAACCAACCTACCTAAACTCAGAAACCTAGGTTAAGCCATACCTTAACTAGGTTTGGAACTATAATGTAAAGAAATTAACCTAAGTTTATGAAGACGTTAAATGATTACTTATTGTTTACATAGAACCTAGTTTGGAAATCAAGTGGGAAACTTAGAGTTTGAATTTGTTCTCTAATCCAAAATGTAATGATAACTCGGAGTTAAAATAAGAGCAAATTACAGAAAAGACATTAATTAAATATTCAAAAAAAATCGATTTTGACATTATGTTATTTTTTCAATGAAATCAATAAGTTTTCAATTTTTTTTTTCAATTAAGTTACTATGTTTTCAATTTTGTTTAAATATTGACCACTTTACCGGTTAACCTAGTTGTCGGCTGATATGGCATGGTGACATGTCAGTCTTTGATGATTTGACGCTGACATGACATGGTGACATGTCAGTCTTTGATGATTTGACGCTGACATGACATACTGACGTGACATCTAGGTGACAAAACTGAAATAACATTGGAAACATAATGATTTAATTGAAAAAAATAACATAGTGTTAAAATAATTTTTTTTAAAACTTAGTGTTTTTTTTTTTTTTTTTTTTGAAAATTCCTTTTTTTTAACCTAGAAAATTTAAAAGAAATGTGAAGGATATTACGGTCAATTGGCCCATCTATTACATCAGCCAAACTAAAAAAAAGTAAAATGCGGTTCGATTAATCTAAAAATAATAACGTTTAAGCGGTTTAGTTTTGAACACCCCAAACTAAAGATGAAAATTTTAACATTTCTACTTATAATTGAATAGTTTTAAGTTATATTTTAAAGAAAATCATACAAATTGGAATGGTTAAATGGTTATCTTTTTTACTTTTGATTTCAATTAACTAATACTTAATTGGTTTTTGAATGCTTCCAACAAAAACCTTCGGAAAAAAAATATTTTCTGATGAGTATTCATAAACTTTGCATTTTTATTTTTAACGCAAACAATATAAATTTATTTTTAACTCAAAAGAAAAATGACTTTTATTTAACACAAAATAACAAAATATTTTTATTTTTCATGCAAAAAACAACAACATACTTTTACTTTTAACCCAAAATAACAACATACATTTATTTTATTTTTATCAAAACGGCAACATGTTTCCATTTTTAACCCAAAACAACAACGTAATTTTTTTTACCAAAACGGCAACATGTTTCCAGTTATAACCATTATCTCACCATTTCGACAAAAAACGACTCATTATTTATATTTTATTTATTTTTCTACTTTTATCAATTAAATATTTTGAAACGCTTCTAATTAATTTTTTGAAAATTTCCAAAAAAGACACCAAAATTTTAGAAAATTTCGATTTTAACAGTCTGTTTTTTTTTCAATTAAGTCACTAAGTTTTCAAGTTTTTTCAATTAAGCCACTATGTTTTTTATTTTGACACATAGATGTCACGTCAGCATGCTATGTCAGCGTCACATTATCAGAGACTAACACGTCACCATGCCACGTCAACTGATAACCGGGTTAATCGGTTAAGTGGTCAATATTGAAACAAAATTGAAAACATAATGACTTAATTGGAAAAAAGTTGAAAACTTAGTGACTTAATTGAAAAAAAAAAATAACACAATGTCAAAATCGAAATTTTTTTGAAAACTTAGTGTCTTTTTTGGAATTTAAACTTAAAATAATTGTATACTTTAGAGTTCATCAGTTGTTCAGTAATCTATCAACAACATCATTTGATGTTGCTTGAATTCAAGTCATGAGTTATTTTGAAGGTTTTGAACCCTAGATTAGTGATGTGTTGATTAGGAGCTTTGGATCATGAATTTTATGGTAATAGAACTTAAAAAAAATAAGTTTCATAATCTCTAATGAGGTTGATTATCCAAAACATAATACTAGTATATTCTGATTTGTCATTGTAGTGATTTCAAGTTAATACAGAGATCGTGAATTCATTTGATGGTTTCAAAACAAGATTTACTCTTGAATGGATTTGATTAGTTCGATTATCTATATATAACACTAATCTACTTTAAATTCATCAAAGAGAATAATCATATTCAGATCTACTTACATTATGGATGATTAAACATTGTAATGAAACTTACAACTCTTTTTCAAGAATGTGGAATTTAAACACTTAAGATCTACATATTAGGTAGTAAACAATTAGGTTAATGATGAATTTATGATAATATTTAGTGTTTAAAACATGTATTTTAATGTTATTTTCTAATACTAAGTCATCAAAATTGAAAGGGATAAAGTTAGGATTGGTTGGACTTGGTGTTTGATATCGCGCTTTTATTTCAAATAAATTGTGTGATATCTGGTGTTTTAGATCAATAACTATCACAAATTGGGTTGAAAACATTTACTCTCCTTTGAAGTTGCTTGTGACAAGAATTGTGCTAATTCGCAGGAAAAAGACACAAAAATGGAACGAGATCAGAAATTAATGAAGAATGAGGATAGCGATACTATCAGAAAAAAGCGATGATATCAAAAGATATCGATGTTATCAAAAGATAGATAGCAATGCTATCAGGAGAAGATAGCGGTGTTATGACAAACTAGCGATGCTAATTGAGACACGTAGCGACGCTAATGGATCAAGATAACGGCGCTATATGTTGACCTCGAACTTCCTATCTATTAGTTGTATTTGAGGTTTATTTTTGGTTGCATCAACGACTGTGATCAAATTTTTAGTGGGGTCGAAAAATATACGATAAGCTGCTAGGTTTATTTGGAGAAATTTAAAAATTTTAGTTTAGCATTTTTCCAAAACTTGTACAAATATTGCAAATATAATTGGGATAATGGGCGGCAATATAAAGTGAGTCTATATTAGCTGCCATATATGTGGCTGGTCTTCGTTCTAATTGAAATCTTGACTTGTAACTTAGCATGTAGCTATTATGAGAGTCACAACGTGGTTTTGCATTGTCGACGACATAAACCCCTTGAAATTTTATTAGCACATGGTATTCTACAAGGAATATCATTTTTGTTGTGAATATTGCTGAGTCTTAGCCAAAATAGGTTGAGTTAGGTTCCCAGGGTTACAAACATACGGAGCTTATGTTGTCACTGAAATGAGGAAAGGCCTCAAAGAAATGATTAAATGTGCGTAAACGAGAAAATCACAAAAGTTAAAGTGCAATAACACCATAAGATTGGGGTTCATCAGGGAAAGTTTAATCAATGGCCTATGGTATTCGAGCAGGTAGACTCGAAAAGGGTGGCCCACAAGCACTAACGCAGCTCATTACTTAAGATCGTATGGTTTGTGAAAATTTGTTGAAAACTCGCTACACGGGTGTCATAGAAAGTCATGGAGCTTCCTTAGTGGCTTTTGGAATTTGAATGAGTAGACTAGGTACAGTATTGAGTCGAAAAATTGTAATCAAGAATTTCATTGAAAGTCACGAGTCCCAAAGGCGAGAGAAAGTTAAAGCCTCAGGTAATAATCAGTACGGCGTAAGTTACTTACACACAAGTTTTTAAAGTTTGCATAAGTTATGAGAAATAAAGTTAAACATAATAAGAAATAGCAAAAAAGTTTTGAAAGGAAAATCAATTCAAGGAAAGTATGGAAAAGTTTTAATAAAATGTGTGAGTACAATGGTAATTTTAGGAACGTAGTAATAAGCATTGAGGTTTAGGAATTTTTAACGGGTATAGTTCTAGGGGATGAAAAAATGAGTCATTAGCACACTAAAGACTTGTTCCTTACGTGAATGGATAGCAATTGGGGTATGAAAAGTTAAAATGGACCCGTACACATATATATGTATGACACTAGTATAGATTTGGTGTTTTTTATGTTTATTATTTTGAGTATCGATAATTTATGTGGATGCTTGCTCAAATAACTATTTCAATGGCTAAAAAACTCTTGTTTGGTTGGGGAAAACAAAGTCCAAGTGTGGGGTGTTTGATATCGCGCTTTTATTTCAGATAAATTGTGTGATATCATGTGTGTTTTAGATTCATAACTATCATAGATTGGGTTTAATACACTTACATTCCTTGGAAGTTGCTTGTGACATGAATTGTGCTAATTCGCAAGAAAAAGACACAAACAATAGAACGGGATTAGAATTTACTGAAGAATGAGGATATCGATGCTATTAGAAAAAAACGATGCTATGAAAAGAAAGCAATGCTATCAGAAAATAGATAGTGACGCTATCAGGAGAAGATAGTGGTGCTACGACTACTTAGTGACACTAATGGAGACACGTAGCAATGCTAAGAGGGACTTAGCGACGTTAATGGATCAAGATGCCTGCATTTTTCATTCAAACCAAACTTATGAAGGTTAATTATTTTTGTTTTGTTCTAACTTTTTTTCTTTGATTACAGATTTGTGCGGTTAGTAATTGTCAATGGTCTTGGGTGTAAAAAGCTAGAGATGGAAGATTGGGCTCACTTATATTATAGTTGGAAGAGAGCGCGAGTTCATTTTCAGGTCATGGGCAACCCCATTTATTGGTTCAAGTATAAAAGCTAGGTTTGGATATGTTAGTCCTTTTTGGTAGCAACAGCCTCACATTTTAGTTTTTGCTTCCTCTTGCCCATCTCAAGGAAAACCCTAGCCATAATCAATAGAAAATCTTTGGTTTCTCTAACTTTTTTGAATACTGACCTTCTTTATAGAATAAGCCAAGTTAATCATCTTGATTAACTTATTTAGGTGTGTTCTTCTGTTCATATGACAGTTGAGTGTTTATGTAGTGAGATGTAAGTTGTAAATAATCTTAAAGAATTGGTTCTTACTTATAAAGAAGACTATTCGAGTATTCAGTGTTTTGATTCTATTTTTCTTCATGATAGTCGGGTAACAATAAAAATTCGATCAATTCATGGGCTTATCTTTCACATGATTATTGATCCAATGAAAAGGGAACCCACATTTCATTCAGTAAGAACTTACACCAATAGGGTTGTAAATGAACTAAACATTTGGCAAACCATTCAGGAACCAAACGAACATGAACATGATTGTTTGTTCATTTATTTAAACGAATGAACACAAACATTGCTCTTGTTCATTTTCTTTATTCATCTATGTTCGTCTATTAATGATCGTTATGTTCGTCCATTACTTTCGTTTATATTTGTTTATGTTTGTTTATATATGTTCTTTGATGTTCTTTATACTTATTTATTTATTTTTATTTACAATGGCTAGTTTTATAAAATAAATATATGGCTAAAAGCTAAAATAGTTAAAATCTACATATAGGCAGCAAATTGGAATGCCTCAAAGGCTCAAGCCGACAATCTTTTGTCATCATAAGGATATTTATGTTCATATTTGTTCATTTATAGTTATTCATTTTTGACTATATATATTCATTTATGTTCATTTAGTATCCTGAAAACAAACACAGACGAACATGAACAAAGTATTTTTTTGTAAACGAACAAACATAAACAAGAAAATGAAAGGTTTTCTGCAAATCTATGAACTAAAACCCTAAGTTCACATGCAACCTATAAGGATGTATGTTTTCTACTATTGAACATATAAATATTTCCTAAAAGGCCAACAAAAAAATTATTAAAGAATAAAATCAGAAAAAACTAACCTTTAGGTTTTCTTGGAAGCAAAGCAACAAATAGATCTTGCCTCAAATGAAGTCACACCCAGGGAGCTAGGGAAGGTCTCGAAAATTTCAGAGAGAGCTTAGGTATATGGCGCAGGTTTGGTGCTCTGGGGCTCCCTATTTATAGCCTCCAGCAGATGACCAGATAAACCTTTAGAGATAAACCTTTTTGAATTCAAATAAGATAAACATTTATCTTACAATTCAAACTCTTATTTATCTATTATTAAAATCGAAATATATATATATATATATCTAATATATAATTTCGATGACCATAATTATCTGCTAAAATTGTCACTTACTCAACTATTGAATAATTACAATTCTAGTCCATGCACCTTTAATTAATTAAATTAATCACCAATTAATTCCAATTAATTCCAGATTAATTTCTAATTAATTAATATAGTTTCTAATTAATATATTATCACTTTAATATATTAATAAACTATTTATTTAATTTCTATTGATTTATTAATCTTATAATAAATCAATCTTTCTCTTTACTGAACTTTCTATCAAACCTCTAGCTATGAGGGCAACCCAAATGGACTATGCTACTATTAATTAGGTAAATACTAATTATTAGTCATGACTTAGACACCTAATCCAACAGTATCCCACTTGGATAAGTCTATGACTATAATTACCAATTTAACCTCTAATTAATTAGCAACTGTAGCTTCCTAGAAACCGCTGCTGAACTCTGACCCAGTCAGTTCTGTCCATACATAAGTGATCAGATGATCCTCCGTCCAACAAGATATTTTTCAGACTCAAGACATGGATTAAGATCACTCCTGGTCTGATTCTCTGTTTCCCGATTTTTGATTTGCATATGACTTTAAGACTACCAATTGATCATATCAATTTAGTCCTGGTTGGCCAACACTTTCAGTCAACTTCAAATTCATCGAGAGGCATACAGATATCTGTTTCCCATCAGGGTCAAGGGACGAATAAGCTTCGACTCATATGCTTATGTCTCTTACCAGACAAATCACTCACAACAACACGTTTTATAACATCGTGTTACCGATGCGTTTTCGCATTATCAATGAACAACCTCCTTGTAAAGCATAACTCATATGTCTCTGCTTAAAGATCATAAGATATTATCGTCTCAACATTGCTCGTATGTTTATCTAATACTTAAATCTCTATTTCTAAGTACTCATGAATGTTGTAGTAATCCCATTGCTATGTCTAACTCCTTAGACAATCTACAAACCAATTCATGACAGCCTTCGTTCATACTTACTCCCTAAAAGTATGAGCGACTGTGGACATTTGAATAATCGAATTACTCAGGAAGTAAACATGCAAAATGAAACACAATGACAAACAATTGACAAAAGCAGTAAACAATACTCATTAATAAATCTCTATACTTAAATCACCAAAGTCAATTACATTTACATTGTTACAAGTTTCAAAAACTATCTAAGTACAAAAACTAACATCATCTCTTAACCCAATGCTCCTAGCATGCTGATTATGCTTAATCCTACTCAGAGCCTTTGTCAAAGGATCTGCAGGATTATTTTCTGATGATACCCTCTTTACAAGGAGGTGGCCTTCTTCTACTCTATGTCTGATATAGTGGTACTTTCTGTCGATATGCCTGGACTTTCCATGGTCTCTCGGTTCCTTTGTCAAAGCAACCGCTCCTTCGTTATCGCAGAACAGTTCCATAGGCTCCTGAATACTCGGGACTACTCCAAGGTCACCGATAAAATTCTTCAGCTAAGCTGCTTCCTTTGACACTTCACTTGCTGCTATGTACTCTGATTCGCACGTAGAATCATCCACCGTCTCTTGCTTGGAACTTTTCCAAGTAACTGCTCCCCCATTCAAAAGGAATACCCAGCCCGACTGAGACCGACCATTGTCTGTATCTGTCTGAAAGTTGGCATCTGTATATCCGTTAACTCTCAAAGTATCACTGCCACCAAGGACTAACACCATGTTCTTTGAACTTTGCAGATACTTGAGTATATTCTTGACAGCTATCAATACGCCCTTCCGGGGTTTCGCTGGTACCGACTGACCATGCTCAGAGCAAAGGCCACGTCAGGGCGAGTACACGTCATAGCGTACATGATCGATCCCACAGCCGAAGCGTAAGGTACCCGACTCATGTCAGCTATCTCCTCGTCCGTACTCGGACTTTGAGTCTTACTCAACTTTGCATTACTCTGGATAGGTAGCTCTCCCTTCTTGGAATTTTCCATACTAAACCTCTTTAGTACCTTTTCCAAGTATGTACTCTGAGTAAGTCTAATTAGTCTCTTCTTCCTATCTCTCAATATTCTTATCCCGAGAATATAGGCAGCTTCTCCTAGGTCTTTCATGGCGAAACACTTTCCAAGCCAAGACTTCACATCTTGCAAGGTTGGAATGTCGTTTCCCATGAGCAGTATGTCATCAACATACAGCACCAGAAAAGTGACTGTACTCCCACTAGCATTGACATACACGCAGGAATCATCATCGCTCCTAGAGAAACCAAACTCTTTGACTTTCTCATGGAAATAAAGATTCCAGATGCGAGAAGGTTGTTTCAATCCGTAGATTGATTTCTCAAGCTTACACACCTTATCAGGATACTTTGCATCGACAAAACCCTCTGGCTGATTCATGTAAACATCCTCAGTCAACTTCCCATTGAGGAAAGCGGTTTTGACGTCCATCTGCCAAATTTCATAGTCATGAAATGCAGCTATGGCTAGCATAATCCTAATAGACTTTATATTGGCCACTGGTGAGAATGTCTCGTCATAGTCAACCCCCGAGGTTTGAGTAAAGCCCTTCGCAACCAGTCTTGCCTTGAAAGTGTGTACCTTTCCATCCATGTCAGTCTTCTTCTTGAAGATCCAATTGCACCCGACTGTCTTTCGACCCGGTACATTGTCAACCAAGTTCCAAACTTGATTGTCATACATGGACTTGATCTCGCTGTCTATTGCCTTTTTCCACTTGGCAGACTCAGAGCCCGCCACTGCTTCCCGGTAGTTAGCTGGTTCATCCAAATTTATCAGTGTCCTATCACTGACAAACGTGTCCCCATCTGTAGTTATATGGAAACCATAAAACTCGGGTGGCATGCTAACTCTACCGGAGCGCCTAAGAGGTAAGGATATATCAGCTGAACCAACAGGAACTTCTTCCTCTTGTTGGTTGCTAGTTTCTCCTAAGGTTGCGTCATCTGATGACTCTTGAATTTCTTCAAGATCAATGGTACTCCCACTGTCCTCTTTGAATATGAGCACTCTCTCTCTCTCTCTCTCTCAAGACTCCTTGTCTAGCTATGTTGAAAATAAAATAACTGATCACCACAAATAAAGGTTTGCACCGTTTATTGTGTGACAAATATATATATATATATATATATATATATATATATATATTAAAGATAAATGCGGAATAAATAATATGAGTTGCAGAATAAAAATATATAATCTGATCGCCACAAATAAAGGTTTGCACCGTTTACTGTGTGAAAGATATATAAATAATATAAATTGCAGTAATTAAATGACTTAAAGCGATAAATAATATAAATGACTATAATTAAAAGACATAAAACGATAAATAATGTAAATGACTATAATTATATAAATATATATATATATCAAGTAGGTTCGTCAATAGATTGACTGAACTGGTTTACAACAGGACTGTGGAACGACTGGTCTATCAAGTAGGTTCGTCAAATAAATTGACTGAACTGGCTTAGGGTTGGACTGGATTTCTAATAGACTGTGTCTCTATTTGTTCTTGTTTGATGATCTTGGTGATCTTGGTGTTCTTGGTGTTGATCTTGGTGTTCTTGGTGTTTTTCTTGGTGTTCTTGGTGTTTTTCTTGGTGTTCTTGGTGTTTTTGGTGGTGTTCTTGGTGTTTTTGGTGTGTGTTCTTGGTGTTTTGGAGAGTGTTTGGAAGTTGGAAATAAGATGGTGGAAGTTGGAGAGGATTTGGTGAATTTTTGGTGGTAAAAATGAAAGAAATGGTGTTGAAATGGTTTATATATGAATTTTAAAGGGTTTTGGGTGATTTTTGAAGGATTTCGGAAGTTCAGGGGGTGAAAATGTAACATTTTTAGTCCAGAAACGAGGGTCGGGTCGCCGGTCGCGAAACGGGTCGACGCGCGGACCCTGATGTGAGGTAAAGTGGTTCGGACGTGGGGCGGTTCGGATCGGGTGGTGGATCGGGTAAGGTCCGCGTGTTGTTTGTGAGTGCGCCGGATCGGAGAGGTGGAGCGGACCGGGTCGGTAGGCGGGTCAACACGCGGAGCAGCGTGTGAGGAGAAACGGATGCCGGGGCGGGTCGGTTCCGGATCTGGAGCGGATGAAACGGGTCTGGGCGGATCTTGGGCCGGTGGAGTGGGTTTGGGCTGCGGATCTGATGGGCTGTTGCTGTAGCGGTCCAATTTCTTTGGTTTTTAATTTAAAATGATTTTAAAATCCGAAATAAATTCAAATAAATTAGGAAAAATTATTTTTAATTTATAAAATTAATTAAGTCTAATAAAATAAATTATTTAGAAAATATATTTCCAAAAATTCATTTTAAATAGATTTAATTTAATTTACTTTTATATTTTTCTTGGTTTTTTGACTTAAAACTCATTCTCTTTTATTTTCTCGTTTTCTCGTTCAATCTCGAATCCACGTAACCTGAAATAGACTTATAATATTTGTCAGATAATATAAAAACAGTTCGTCTTATTTCAATGATGGTCACATACAAAAACATTTTTCCACAATTTCCCCCTATGTGATCATTGATGAAATAAGGACAGATATAATCACATTAAAAGTTTTAATATTGAAGATTTGAGATCAAAGTTTTGTCAATGATAAGATATATATATAAAACCTTTGTAATCATTTTGAAAGTTTGTGACTTGGCTTTACATATCTTATGTTTTGAAAAAGATTTTGAAGAATGTTTGTTTCCGAATCAAAGTCTCGGGTTCGATTATCAAAGGGTAGCCATATATGTATCTAAAGAAATTTCTTAAGATTTTATAGCATTATTGATGATGACAAGTGGTCTAACAGGTCGATTCAGATGAACGCTCATAGATATAGCTCACATTTCACTTGGGTGTTTGGTTGTTCTGGCAGCAGAACAAGTTAATGATCACTAAAAATGAGTGATATCTCTCTCTGACGACTCACACTCATATTAGAGGTATTCATCTATGCTTTTCCTGTAGAGTCACTTAGTCTCATTATTAGATAATCAATCACATAAGACTGGTTTCGGCATTACTCAGTGGGTTTCTTCATTCATGCCATTAACGTTCACTCTCTCTCCGTCGGGAAATACATGTAGAGGGGTTTAACAATTTTCATAGTGCAGTTTGCAACTAAGAAACTTCAGTGATGAAGGCTACAGTATCCCGGGAAATCCATTGTTGTTGCAGTTTCTTCTTTGATGGTATCCTGTTTGTTGATCAATATCGATTTATTGTAAAAAGATATTTTGCTTTATCATTGAGAAGTTGCTACAAAATTTTTTGTTTTTGTTTTTGTAAGAGTATCTGTCTTGAGTGAGTGAGATGTTTTCTTTTCTGAAAAACGGTTAAAAACAAATTGCGGGATTTGATTATGTTTGTTTTGAAATAACCATTTGATTGAAAGTTTGTTTAACTTGGTATTTCTTCGGTGAGTGATTTGACTTTCTTGTTGATTCGTCTTTGAGGATTGGATGTTGATAGATCTTTGTTTCTCCTTTGGTTTTCTTGTAAAGATATATCTTCGTTTAGAGTCTTTCCATTTTGATGTCGTCTTCATTTTTGGTTGGCTTTTATCTAGGTAGGGATAGGTGGCATAAAAGACACTTTGTCTAGTATGTAAGAAATGAAAGTATCGTCCCTGGTCATTTTGATATCTAAGCAAAAATGAGACCGTGACAAGGTATAATCGGATATACCTTAAAAGCAATAGAGACACACCTAAGCTCACAAGAAATGAATTTCACAATGATTTAGATCGACGAGGCACAAATTCTCACATGGGTTTTTGTTTTCATCTGAACCTCCTAACCTTATGTCCCTTGATTGTTTAAAATCGTCAATAATGAAATAAAATCGAAGGAAATAAAGTTATATACATTATGAAAAGTAGGAGATTTGAACCTTCACTCCAATTGAGAATCAATATGACTTAAAATCTTCATCGAGCATAAGCATCTGAAAAATTAAGTCAATAGACGATTAATCACAAGGTTCTATAAAAGCTTATTATGGCAAGTCTTTTATTGTATTTTTGAAAATTTGTTTTTCTGAATGTTTTTGGTAATTTTGGTTATTTGAATGTTTTTGGAAATTTTGGTTTTTTAAGGAAAGATATGAAAATTATAAAAATCTAAAATCTTTTTGTCTTTTGATGTTTTGTAATTTTTTTGTTTTTCTTTTTGAATTAAAGTAAACACACGTTTGTACAAACAAAGGTAAAAATTAAGGATGGATGATATCTGGATTTAACATTCCTAGACGGCCTAGGAAGTATAGAAACTTTGTTTCATCGAGAGCCTTAGTGAACACATCGGCAATTTGATCTTCGGTGTTTATGAAGTGTAATTCGATATGACCCTTTTGAATGTTGTCTTTAATGAAGTGATAACGAATATCGATGTGCTTTGTCATGGAATGGTGAACGGGATTGTGAGAAATGGCTATTGCACTGGTTGAGTCACAAAATATGGGAATTTGTGAAACTTTGAAGCCATAGTCACGCAGTTGAGTTTGCATCCATATGACTTGTGAACAACAGTTGGCGGCTGCGACGTATTCAGCTTCTGCTGTTGATGTGGATACACAACTCTGTTTCTTTGAAGACCAACTCACTAGTCGACCTCCTAGGAATTGACAGCTACCAGATGTACTTTTCCTATCTAGCTTGCATCCTCCATAGTCTGAGTCGGTGAAAGCGTTCAGCTGAAAATCGGATTTAGCTGGATACCAAAGGCCAAGTTTGGGAGTGCCTTTTAGGTATTTGAAGATGCGTTTCACAGCAATGACATGGGATTCCATTGGATTTGCTTGGTATCTGGCACAGACACAAGTAGAAAACATAATGTCAGGTCTGCTGGCAGTGAGGTATAATAGTGATCCGATCATTCCACGATATCTTTTCTGGTCAACGGGTTTGCCATCTAAGTCTGCATCGATTTTGTATCCAAAGGCCATTGGGGTTTTGGCAGTATTGGATTTGTCCATTGAAAAGCGAGTGAGTAAGTTTTTGACATAATTCTCTTGGTTGATGAAAATTCCATCAGTTGACTGTTTGATTTGAAGTCCGAGAAAAGTAGTCATCTCCCCAATCATGCTCATTTCAAATTTGCTTTTCATTAGATCTGCAAACTTAACACTCAAAGATTCATCAGTAGAACCGAAAATAATGTCATCAACATATATTTGTACGATTAACAGATGTTTATTAAAGATTTTACGAAAAAGGGTTTGATCGATTGAACCTCTTTTAAAACCTGATTCTTCGAGAAATGTTGACAACGTGGCATACCAGGCACGGGGTGCTTGTTTTAAGCCATAGACAGCTTTCTGCAATTTGAAGCTGTGATGAGGAAAGTTGAGATCTTCAAAGCCTGGTGGTTGTTGGATATAAACATCTCGATCTAACTCTCCATGTAGGAATGCACATTTAACGTCCATTTGAAAAACTTTAAAATTCTTATGTGCAGCATATGCGAGAAAGATGCGGATAGCTTCTATTCTGGCGACTGGAGCATATGTTTCATCGTAGTCTATTCCTTCTTGTTGTGAATAGCCTTTGACTACGAGACGTGCCTTGTTTCGACACACGACTCCTTGATCGTCAGTCTTGTTTCTGAATACCCATCTTGAACCTATGATAGTAACATCTGGTGGTGTAGGAACAAGATTCCATACGTCATTTCTTTCGAATTCAGCTAGCTCTTCTTGCATAGCTTTTACCCAGTCTGGGTCTTTGAGAGCAGTATGTATGGTTTTGGGTTCAGTCATGGATAGGAAGGCTCCAAATAAACAATCATTAGCAGTTGCGGCTCTAGTTTGGATGCCTGAATTGGGATCTCCGATGATTTGGTCAGTGGGATGGTTTCTGGTCCATTTTATTAAACGATTTTCTTCCGTTGTAATAATAGGATTTTCAGTATCCCATTGTTCTTCTCCAGTAGTTTCTTCTTGGAAGAGGTTTGAAGGTTCCCCCATAAATGTTGCATCTGGATTGTTTTGGATATTTGGGGATGGAGTGGTAAACTCTGGGGTGGTTAAATTTGGAGTGGTTAAAGGAGGATTTGGTGTTTGTTCTAATGAGGAAGTATGTGTTTGTGGTTCCCCCTCAACTTGATCTGCAACATTTCTGCTTCTTTGTGGAGTTCCTTCAGTGGGTGTTCCTGTAGGATCAATTTGAGTAGTTAGAATTTCAGAATTATAAGCAGTTTTAGGTTGTTCAAAAAGTAAATCAATATCAAATTCAATGTCTATGTCAGGAGATGGTGTTTGTGGAATTGGATTTTGAAAAATATTATCTATCATTTGTGAACCAAAATGTTCACGATCCAATTTTCTGACATAAAATTCATCGAAGTGGACATCAGTACTTTCTTCAATTACTCTTGTACGTTTGTTCAGTACTCGATAAGCAGCTGAAGAAAATGAGTAACCAAGGAAAATTCCTTCATCCGACCTTGATTCAAATTTTGAAAGGTGGTCTTTATTATTCTTTATGAAGCATCGACAACCAAAAATATGAAAAAATTTGATATTTGGTTTTCGGTTGTTAATGACTTCATATGGTGTTTTATGAAGATTTTTGTGAATTAAGGAGCGATTTTGTGTGTAGCAAGCTGTGGCAATTGCTTCTGCCCAGAAGTATTGTGGCAGATCAGCAAATATGAGCATTGATCTTGCAGCTTCGCACAGAGTTCGGTTCCTTCTTTCAACAACGCCGTTTTGTTGAGGAGTGTAAGGGGCTGAGAAGTTGTGTTCGATGCCTTTGTTTTTGAGAAATGAGTCTAGAGTTATGTTTTTGAACTCTAAACCATTATCACTTCGGATTCTTCGAACTGGTCGTTTGAGCTTTAGTTCGATCTGTTTTATAAAGTTGATCATCTCTTCTGGTGCTTCTGATTTTAGTCTTAAGAAAAAGACCCATGTAAATCGAGTGAAGCCATCAACTATGACAAGGACATACTTCTTCCCTTGTATTGTTTGGATTTTGGCGGGGCCACAGAGATCTATGTGCAGTAATTCTAGTGGTTCGGATACACTAGATTCTGTAATGCTTTTGTGAGAGGATTTGGAAAGTTTTCCCTTTTCACAAGCGGCACAAAGAGTTTCATTGTCGAGCTTCAGAAGTGGCAGTCCTCGAACTAGATCATCGCCGATCAATTTGTTGATGTACCCGAAATTTAGATGGGAAAGGCGGCGGTGCCATAACCAACTAATATCTGCTGGGGCTTTGGATAGCAGACAAATATCGGGTTTACCATAAATAAGATCCATGTCTAGTGGATACATATTTCCGGCACGGTGTGAATCAACAATGATTTCTTTGGAGTTGGTGTCCATGATCAAGCTTCTTTGTTTGGTAAATAGGACTTCAAGATCGTTATCGCAGAGTTGAGCAACACTGATGAGGTTGTGTTTCAGGTCATCAACATAAGCAACTTTCTTTATGGTGAAGTTACCATTAGTTATGTTTCCATAACCTTTGATTTTCGCCGTCATGTTGTTGCCAAAGGTAACGTCTTGATTGGTTTGGGTGGGTCTGAAGTCACGAAGGTAGTTTCTGTTTCCTGTCATATGCTTGGAGCAGCCACTATCAATGTACCATGTATCATCCTTGGGTTCTCCAGCATTAGACCCCTGCAATTAGACAGAAATTTTAGGTACCCAAATCTGAATGGGTCCTGGTTTGTTAGCTTTTGCTATTTTGGGTTTGTTGTTCAATGACTTTGGTTTATTGGGATAGAATGGTTGAGGTTTGATTTGATTTATCAAGTTTTCCCAAAATATGATTTGTTTTTGATAACCAGTGAGTTGATAAGATCTGTGATTTGGTGAACGATATCCTAGATGTGAAAATTGATTTGAAAAGTTTTCATGTGTAGGATGAGACGGACGGTTTTGAAAAGCTTTTTGATTATGATTGTTTAGAACTTTCTGATTTGAATGTTTTTGAAAGTTATTTGAACGGTTAAAGGTGATATCAAGAAAGCGGTTTTCATAATGTTTTTGAAAATGTTTTGGTTTGGAAACTTGTTTTTGAGGTATGACGTTAGGTTGAACAGGTTTCTTTTGTTTGTTTTCAAAAACTTTTGGTTTGTTAAGTGGGGTTTTGATTGCTTCATTGGTATTTTTGATTTGTTGATTTGAAGAACTAGCAGAGTTTGATTTGGAAACATTGAAATCAGTATCATCTGGGCTACAGTTGATAACTGTTTCGTCATCTGAATCTTCCTCATTAACAGATGTGAAAAGATCTGGTAGAGTTGATTCAGAGTTTTCACAAATTATTATGTTTTCTTGATTTTCTAGTTCTTTTTCAAAGGTTTCTCTACCAATTCCTGGTCTGTAACTCGTATCAAATTTTCCAGTACCCAAGGTGTTTGCCTTGGTGAAAATATCATCACTGAGTTTTCTGGCAATTTTGATAGATTCCACATTCTGTATCAATCTTTTGTTTTCAGATTCAAGAAAAGTGATTTGGTTTAAAGAATCAGTCAGTTTTTCATTTAAGATTTTGTGTTTTTCAGTTGACTCTTGAAAGTTTTGTGTCAACTGAATGATTTCCATTTCTAAAACTTCTTTTGTTTCAGAAGAAATGACTGATTGATTTTTTAATTCCAATTCCCTTTTCTGAATTAGAGATTGATTTAATTGTTCAAAGACGTGATTGTAATCTTCTGATTTTCTTTCAACGTCTCTTTCCAATTTGGTCCTTGTTCTGGTTAATTCTGCAAATTTGAGTTGTAGGGTTTGTAACTCACATTTGAAGATTTCAGAATTAACCACTGTGTCATGGTATTTCTTGAGATCAGCTTCTAAACTTTTCTCAATTTTGGATATATGGGACTCAAAAGGTAATTTAGAAAAACCGATTTCAGAGATCATAGACCATACCTGTTCTATGACATTTGGAGCTCTTGAAGTTGTACCAACTACGAAGCAGAAGTTGGATTGTGTCGGTTCATTGTCGGCTTCGTCTTCAGAGGTTGGCCAGTATTCCACATTTGGTTCGTGGATTGCCATCAAAGCTCTTTGGTTTTCTTGGTTTTCCTTTTTCTTTAACTCATCGGCTTTTTGAGCGTAGTATGCCGAGTCTTTGATTTTTGTCTTGTTTTTGGCTCGGCACTCTCTTGCGTAGTGATTAGTTCCTTTGCAATTGTGACAGATAATCACTTCTTCATCACTTTCTTCCTTTTGACTTTTGATTGGAAGTCGTTCCGGTGCTTGAGTTTGGATTTGTTGGGAAGATTGGGAGGAGTTTTGTTGGAATCCAAGATTTTGGTTGTTTGAAAAACCATTATTTTGATTATTGTATCCTTGATTTTGGAATCCCCGGTTTTGGTTTTGAAGACCGTTGTTTTGGTTATTGTTTTGATGATTTGAGTTGGGATTGTTTTGAAATCCCTGGTTTGAGTTATTTTGGAAAGAGGGTCTTTGCGAATTTTGTCCAAAATGAGGTCTTGGTTGAAAACCTTGGTTGTTTTGACCAAATTGTGGTCTTGGTTGAAATCCGGAATTATTTTGTCCAAATTGTGGTCGGTTTTGAAAATTTGGTTTAAAATTCGATTGACCGTAATTTGGAATAAATCTTTGGAGATTTGTATTTGCAACCAAAGCACACAATTGTTGGTAGTCTGCTTCATCATTTAAATCAGTTTGATCAAAAGAGTTGTTCAAAAATGGTTGATTTTGAAATGATGTTTGATTAAAATGATTGGAGTTTTGTTCATGAAAAAGTGTTTGGTTTTGGTTTGATGTGGAAACAAGAGCAAGTGGTCCTCCAAAAGCTGTAGAGGTTGGTGGGTCAATCGAGGATTCATACGATTGAAGTTCTCCGTACAAATTGTATAGAGTTTCCGTATGAATGGCAGGATTTCCCTGAATGATGAGTTTAACCATCTTCCAGCTTTCGTAAAGATTGTTTAGAAATTTGAGATTGATCTCGTGCTGTGTCTTTTTGATGCCCAAGTTATTCAATTTTACCATGATAAAATTGAACCTATCATGTGCATCATGGATGGTTTCTGATGATAGCATCTTAAAATTATCGAATTCATTTAAAACAGATGTTCTTTTATTTCCAATAATTCTTTGATTTCCACAAAAACGGTTTTTTAAGTTTTCCCAAATTTGATTCGCAGTCAACAGTATTATGTCATCCATTTGACTTAAAATACTGTGGGGAATTCCGGACACAAGCTCCTTTTTGGCTTGGAGATTCAACCTTTTCTCGGTTTCATCAAGAGTTGCTTGAGTTGTAGCAAGGGTAGACAAATCCTCTGGAGTAGTATATGTTCCTTCTACACATTTCCAAACATTTTCACTTATGGAGTTAAGATGAAGATTCATACGGCCAAACCACGAATTATACTCTTCAGGTATAAGTATGGGTGCCCGTGAACCAGATCCTAAGCTGTTGGCAATTGAAACTGAATTCATGTTAGAATAATTAGCAGAAGACATGTTTTTAAGATTTTTAATTTTAATTTAAAAAGAAGGATTTTTAACAAGTGATATTAAAATGAAATATTCAAAGAAACGCTTATGGAAGGTTTATATAAACGCTAACCAAAAGTTTTTCAACGAAAATTTCAAGGTAAATCACACGAGCTCTGATACCAATTGTTGAAAATAAAATAACTGATCACCACAAATAAAGGTTTGCACCGTTTATTGTGTGACAAATATATATATATATATATATATATATATATATATATATATATATATATATATATATATATATATATATATATATATATATATATATATATATATATATATATATTAAAGATAAATGCGGAATAAATAATATGAGTTGCAGAATAAAAATATATAATCTGATCGCCACAAATAAAGGTTTGCACCGTTTACTGTGTGAAAGATATATAAATAATATAAATTGCAGTAATTAAATGACTTAAAGCGATAAATAATATAAATGACTATAATTAAAAGACATAAAACGATAAATAATGTAAATGACTATAATTATATAAATATATATATATATATATATATATATATATATATATATATCAAGTAGGTTCGTCAATAGATTGACTGAACTGGTTTACAACAGGACTGTGGAACGACTGGTCTATCAAGTAGGTTCGTCAAATAAATTGACTGAACTGGCTTAGGGTTGGACTGGATTTCTAATAGACTGTGTCTCTATTTGTTCTTGTTTGATGATCTTGGTGATCTTGGTGTTCTTGGTGTTGATCTTGGTGTTCTTGGTGTTTTTCTTGGTGTTCTTGGTGTTCTTGGTGTTTTTGGTGGTGTTCTTGGTGTTTTTGGTGTGTGTTCTTGGTGTTTTGGAGAGTGTTTGGAAGTTGGAAATAAGATGGTGGAAGTTGGAGAGGATTTGGTGAATTTTTGGTGGTAAAAATGAAAGAAATGGTGTTGAAATGGTTTATATATGAATTTTAAAGGGTTTTGGGTGATTTTTGAAGGATTTCGGAAGTTCAGGGGGTGAAAATGTAACATTTTTAGTCCAGAAACGAGGGTCGGGTCGCCGGTCGCGAAACGGGTCGACTCGCGGACCCTGATGTGAGGTAAAGTGGTTCGGACGTGGGGCGGTTCGGATCGGGTGGTGGATCGGGTAAGGTCCGCGTGTTGTTTGTGAGTGCGCCGGATCGGAGAGGTGGAGCGGACCGGGTCGGTAGGCGGGTCAACACGCGGAGCAGCGTGTGAGGAGAAACGGATGCCGGGGCGGGTCGGTTCCGGATCTGGAGCGGATGAAACGGGTCTGGGCGGATCTTGGGCCGGTGGAGTGGGCTTGGGCTGCGGATCTGATGGGCTGTTGCTGTAGCGGTCCAATTTCTTTGGTTTTTAATTTAAAATGATTTTAAAATCCGAAATAAATTCAAATAAATTAGGAAAAATTATTTTTAATTTATAAAATTAATTAAGTCTAATAAAATAAATTATTTAGAAAATATATTTCCAAAAATTCATTTTAAATAGATTTAATTTAATTTACTTTTATATTTTTCTTGGTTTTTTGACTTAAAACTCATTCCCTTTTATTTTCTCGTTTTCTCGTTCAATCTCGAATCCACGTAACCTGAAATAGACTTATAATATTTGTCAGATAATATAAAAACAGTTCGTCTTATTTCAATGATGGTCACATACAAAAACATTTTTCCACAAGCTACAAAGACCACGTCCTTGCTTGGTTTGTAGAACAAGTATCCAAAAGACTGTTTGGGGTATCCAATGAAAATACACCTCTCGCTTCTTTCTACGAGTTTGTCGTGAGTCTCTCGTCTAACGAAAGCCTCACAACCCTAGACTTTGATGTGTGCTAACGAGGGAACTTTCCCCGTCCACATCTCATGAGGTGTTTTAGCAACCTTCTTAGTTGGGACAAGATTGAGGATGTGGGCGGCAGTCTCTAAGGCATACCCCCAGAAGTGGATGGGAAGCGAAGCTCGACTCATCATGGAACGAATCATGTCCAACAAGGTTCGGTTACGCCTCTCGGCAACACCGTTCAACTGTGGTGTTCTGGGAGGTGTCAAATGTGAAACTATTCCACATTCCTTTAGATAGTCTAGGAACTCGATACTAAGATACTCACTGCCTTTGTTGGATTTAAGCATCTTTATCTTCCTGCCCAATTGATTCTCAACTTCGTTTTTGAACTCTTTGAACTTTTCAAAGGTGTCTGACTTGTGCTTGATTATGTATATATATCCATATCTACTATAATCGTCAGTAAAGGTCACGTAGAACTGCGTGCCATCCTTTGTGGTTGATCTGAAGGGACCACACACATCTGTGTGTATGATGTCCAACAGACCTTCACCTCTTTCAAAAGATCCTTTGAAAGGTGATTTAGTCATCTTGCCTAACATACAAGATTTGCATACATCATCCGACTTGAGGTCGAATGATTCCAACACTTCATCCTTTTGGAATTAGGAGATGCGTTTCTTGCTGATGTACCCAAGGCGACTATGCCCCAAGCATGCCTTTTCTACACCACTAGAAGAATCAATATTCAATACACTATTTTCTAAATTGTCAACACATGTCACTGTTTCATACACACCAGAACAAGGTAAAGCTTCAAAAATAAAAACACCATTCTTAAAAACAGAAATTGAACCATTCAAATTGTCAAAAGAATACTGAAAACCTTTTTTGAACAATGCATGAAATGAAATTATGTTTCTTGCCATTTCTGGCGAATAACAACAATTTATTAAGTCTAAACTAACATCACTACTAAGCACTAAACTATAGACACCAATCTTGGTAACAGGCGACGATCTCCTATTTCCCATGATCATGTTCAATCTACATGCTCCACCTCCCTGCTTTCCTTTAGGTCCTGTGACATCGCAGCGGTCGTCATGCGGTCAAAAATAAGAAAATAAACCTCACTCTCACTTAGCACAGTGGAAGTCAGGGTCGATCCACAGGAGTTACGTGGTCAAGACAGGTGATAGATTACCAACTGCAGTGTCACGCTACAGTTAGAGGACCTAGTTCCTAACTTTTGACTATTAATCCCAAAGAGCATAAACTAAACTAAAACTATCAACCAAACCTAGTCACTTGCTGAAATTAGAAGTACATCTCCAATTCAGAAGCAAACAAAGGCAAATCAAACATAAAACACAATCTAAACACCAAACAATTCATTCACAAGCATAAAACACCGAAAAGAAGCAATTACTTGTAACCAAATGATTATCATTAACCAAATCAGATCTAAAGGTTCCAAAACAGTAACCAAACATCCAAAAACAGAAACTAGAACTAAATATCAATGGTTGTCACTCCCAAAGATACTAGCCAATGATTTCTAACTATTAAACCAAATGAAAATTAAAGATAAAAACATGAAAAATACCAAAAGGTGGTTCTTGAAGCTGAATCTCGGAGTCAAAAAGCCTTGGGGTCGATTTTACACCAGGTCTTCGCTCCTTTTTTCGACCTAAAAGCCTCTATTTATAGTTGCAAAAATCTCGAGACCGCGCCGCGCTTTAATGGATCCCGCATCGTTCGTAGGGGTTTATCCCGGTTTTATCGGAATTTGAATTCTTTCCACCGCTTCGTACCCGCGTCGCGCCTTTATGATTTTTGCGGCGCGCGTACGTCTTTTCCTGATTTTTCCTTGATCTTCAAACTTCTTCCAATTTGCATGCTTTTAGTCCCTGTTTTCATTATTTCTTTCCAAACAAGTGCTGGCACGAAAAGTGAGAATACCACGATGTATATGATATAATTTCACTAAGAATAGGGCTCAACAACGACTAAAATATGTGATATTACTAGGCGTTGTCACCCTGCAAATAAGAACATATGTGAAAACCACATCATGTATCAAGGACCCAAGAACTGGAAGATGATGAGTTTTTAGAGATAGTGTACATACCTGCTGTCGTTGGCTTCACTTTGCCATCCCTGACATCCTGCAAGTATTTCGGGCAACTTCTTTTCCAATGACCCTTCTCTTTGCAATATAAGCAGTCGGCATCTTTGGGGTTAGCAACATGAGGAATGCTGGAAGACTTGGGTCTTGGGCCATTGCTGGATGACCCGACTTGAACCTTTTCCCTCCAATTCTGATTAGGAGGGCCCTTCAGTTTCTTTCCTTTGCCTTCACCAATTGCCAAGACGGGATGGTTTACAGGGGGTACACTTTTACTCTTTAGCCCATTTTCTACAGTCCGAAGCATGCCATGCAACTCAGCCAAAGTGGTATGAGTGTTGTTCAAATGATACGCCAGTATGAACTGGTCATAAGAACTCGGTAAGGAGTTAAGCACTATGTCAACGGCCAACTCCTCATGAACAGGCATTCCAAGCTTCCTTAGCATATCCACGTAACCTTGCATCATTTGCACGTGCATGCAGACAGACTCTCCATCCTTAGGCTTGTTGTTCGTGAAGGCTTTGACCACCTCGTACCTCTCGATACGCTCTTGCTTGCGGAACTTTTCCGCAAGCTCCTTGTGCATCTCGTAGGGCCAGTAGTCCTCATAGATTCTTTGCAATTTAGGGTTCATGGTAGCGATAATGATGCATGCCACTTTGGTTGCATCATTAGAGTGTTTTTGGTATGAGGCAACTTCCTCGGGAGTAGCAGTATCTGGGTTAACTTCAACTAGCTCAGTCTCGAGAACATACTCTTTGTTCTCAAACCTCAGAGCCATCTTGATGTTTTTGATCCAGTCGTTGTAGTTCATGCCATCCAATTGCACTTTAGAACACAACGAAAGGATTGAAGTGATGTTACTGGAGTTGGAGTGGGGAACGTATTGGTCAGCAGAAGACATCTATAAAAGAAGGTAGTTTTAATTAGATACATATATGACCCTTAATATTAACCCAATATAATAATAAGGCTAGGACCCAACTATAACAATTCACAATATAGAAGAGGAATGTCGTAATCTAATTGTAAATTTTATAAAGGTAGGCGAATGACGATTCAGCCAATTCCACCGTGGAAAATAATCATATTATAATGGAATTTCTAGTTCTTTTGAGATTTATTGAACTGTTCAATAGCATGTTTAATCTTGGATATGCTCCACTGTTTGTGACTGGGATACCGAGGATCACAAACTGGATGTGAATAACCATGCAAATTAGCTTAGTACTCTCAAGGTCAATTACCATCTCTAATTGATGTGCCGATAAACCTCACACACTCCATCAATATTGATAAGATCTGAGAAACCCATTGCAACTCTTTATGAACCCATAAAGTGCAATGTGCAATTTCATGGATTAGCATCAATTCATATTTTTCCTAAAGTAAGTAGATTGGGATTTTATAAAGCTGTTCCAGTACTTTAATTAATATCATTATACTTTTAATGAGATTAAGTGGTCATATCAAACTCGTTCGGCTAACGACCCTCCACTGATCAGGAGAGCGGTGGGTGAGAGTGGACACTCATTAGACCGCCATTTTATAGACAGTCTCCTTATACCCTCTTTATAGATAAGCTTCGTGAATGAGGCCTACTATTGATTTGACTAACCAGTTTATCTTATTCATATAATATTAACTTTTAATTATAATATATATAAGATGTATTTTAAACTTTTAATATATTTCTGGTTTATCTATTTAATTTTTCGAAAATTAACTATTAATTTTAAAATTAAATTTAAACCTTTAAATGATTTAATTTATCTTTTAATTAAAAATTAATTAAATTAATTAAATCCAGATAGGTTTCACAAATTAATCAAATTAATTTAAACCTATCTTAAACCCCTAATTTTTGAAATTAACAAATAATGGGTTTAAGGTTATCCATTTAATTAAATAATTAAAGTTACCAAAAATAGAAAACCTTCTAAAACCCTAATTTAAAAATAGAAAAAGAGGGGGGAAGGGCCTAGGGTTTCGAAAACCCTAAACCCCAAAATCGAAAATGGCCAATTAGGGTTTATAAGCTTTAAACCGTAATTTTTAGGGAAACTATTATAACTATTCAACAAGAAAAGAACAAATAGCTCTGATACCACTGAAAGGTTTTCTGCAAATCTATGAACTAAAACCCTAAGTTCACATGCAACCTATAAGGATGTATGTTTTCTACTATTGAATATATAAATATTTCCTAAAAGGCCAACAAAAAAATTACTAAAGAATAAAATCAGAAAAAACTAACATTTAGGTTTCTTGGAAGCAAAGCAACAAATAGATCTTGCCTCAAATGAAGTCACACCCAGGGAGCTAGGGAAGGTCTCGAAAATTCCAAAGAGAGCTTAGGTATATGGCACAGGTTTGGGTGCTCTGGGGCCCACTATTTATAGTCTCCAGCAGATGACCAAATAAACCTTTAGAGATAAACCTTTTTTAATTCAAATAAGATAAACATTTATCTTACAATTCAAACTCTTATTTATCTATTATTAAAATCAAAATATATATATATAATATATAATTTCGATGACCATAATTATCTGCTAAAATTGTCACTTACTCAACTATTGAATAATTACAATTCTAGTCCCTGCATCTTTAATTAATTAAATTAATCACCAAATTAATTCCAATTAATTCCAGATTAATTTTTAATTAATTAATATAGTTTCTAATTAATATATTATCACTTTAATATATTAATAAACTATTTATTTAATATCTATTGATTTATTAATCTTATAATAAATCAATATTTCTCTCTACTAAACTTTCTATCAAACCTCTAGCTATGAGGTAACCCAAATGGACTATGCTACTATTAATTAGGTAAATACTAATTATTAATCATGGCTTAAACACCTAATCCAACAGAAAAACCGTCTGCTTATGTGTTTGTGTTCGTTCTTTTTTGTTATGTTAAGCTTAAACGAACAAAGTGTGAGCATACCCATGTTTATGTTCATTCGAGTCATTAGCAAACCTTATACACCAATTCCTTGTATCAATGAGAGTATGAGACAATTCAGCGAGACATCCGCTTGATATTCCGACCCGCTTCCACAAGCCTTTGTACACATTCCATAATATTCAAGTAACCAATACAACACCATCTCTCTTATAATATATTTTTCATTTTCTCAAGAATGGTTGTGCAAGAGAGGTTATTAGAATGGGTCTTGTGGCTTGTGGCCTCCAACCATAGGAGGATAAAGAGTTAATAGAATTAAATATGCTCAAAAGTTCTGATGCATTACATAAGGCCTGGTCCATTTTGTAAATAGAAAACAAAAGGTCAATCAAATTATTTTACCTTTTAAAGATATATATAGTTTAATTTTGTGTGAATACTTTAAAAATTGTAACTATTTGACCTTTTGTGATCTATATATTACTTAATTATATACGAGTATAATGTCAGTTTGAACTTTGATATGTAATTTTCTAATATGCAATTTTAAATTGTAATTAACTAATTATCCTGTCCATTGAAAAATGGTTGTTTGAATTATGAAGTCGATTATATATGGTTGATAGGCTATGTGATTCAATAATTCGTGGATTCTGATCTGCATATAAATGTTTTGTACAACATACACTAAATGGGCCAATATTGAGTATCACACCACAGGGAGAGGATCAACATAAAACCCCTAATTACACATAGAATCATAGAACCACCTTTTAAGCCATTGGATTAAATGATTAATGGCTGTGATTAAAGATGATAATTAAAAACAAAAATTAATTAGAAATTGTGAAAGCTGAACACGGAAGGACTATTTGGTCATTTTGCAAATGGATCTAGACAAATGTTCATTCCGAATCAATATGTGAACAAGATCTAAATCAAACTTTCTCTCTCTAGAATTTTCTCTCAGTTTTTTTCCACGTTTTTGGGACTTGGTGCATAGATCTCCGGCCGCCGGAGTGATTTCTGGTCGATTCAGTGTTTGATTCTTTTCCTAATTAGTGTTTACAAGCTTCGATTTCATTTAGATGTTGGATTCAAACCTCACAGATCCTCCAGATCGAGATTTTCGTCGTTCAAAGAAGAAAAGTGAAGGAAGTGGGTTCGGTCCTGTAATGAGGAATCGAAAAAGATCTAGTCGAAGAAATCACCCTTTTGGAGCTAAACTTTCTTCTAATCAGTTGAAGGAAAACAATTATCAAGCAAAAAGCATCACATTCGGTGGAATTACTTTTGATTCCACAATTTGGGGTCCGAGATCGAGTTTTAATTTGGAAAATGGAGCTAGCGGGATGAACTCAGAAGGTATTAATTCTTCTAATGAAGCTATTAATCTGAATGATTCTGCTTCTGTTATGCCAGAATCGATAATTGCTTTTAGTAATTTTGATAATGCTAATTCCTTAGTTGATAAATCGATTGCATTTGAAATCGTGAACCCATCTGATTCTTCGATTGAAATTGAAACTATGAAATCTGAAGTGAATATTACCACAAGGAATCTCGATTTCGTTCAGGTTAATCGTGATAAACCTTCTAATAAGGAAATAGAAACGAATTTGATTTTGGATTCGAAAAATCTCATGAAAGCCGACACTGTGGTTGAATCAGAAAATATGGTTTTAGATTTTAAATTGAATCGGGATTTGGATAGTAATCAGAACAAAGAAGATGTTGGATTAATTACTGATGTTGATAGAACTGATTTGAAACCGTTAACAATGGTTGAATCAATGGATTCCGATGATCCTAGATATCCATAAAAAATCTCGAAATTGCTTCTTCTAAGGAGTCTGTGGGTGTTCAAAATGGTGTAGGATCTGTTTTGATTTCTCATGTTGCTGATGTATCAACGGATTCTGATGGTGATCGAGAATTGCAGAAAATTGTCAAAGATTCTCTTTTCACAGGTTCAAAAAGAATTTGTGGGTTTACTTGCTTCAAATAGTTCTCATGAAGGTGTTAGTCCAGTTTTTCAAGTTCATTTTGATCAATCTGTTTTGGGTAAAGAATCTAAAAGTTTTTCTGATGATGAGACTCAACATTATATTATCCCTTCATCTTCAATTACGTCTAATGAACAGGTTAGATTTCTTGAGTTGGATTGGAATGGTAAGAAAAATGATAATGTTGATATGGTAATTGATACTAAGAAGAATTTGGTTAATCCTTTACAATCGAATTCCATAGAATTTGGTTAATCCTTTACATTTTGGATTTTATATAAGTGTATAGAGATGCTTCTATGTTCTTCACATTAATCGTGGAATTTTATTTGAATTTTATGTTAATATAATCTTGATTTGGAGTTGGTACATCCGTTTTCAGTGTATGCTAACTATAGATCTGCTTTTGATGAGATATATGTTCATTCATGAACATATGTTCATGAATGAACATGTGTTCAAGCAATTGATCATAGTAACATATGTTCATGCGATTGCAACTATAGAGAGAACGATAATGATGGTGGTGTTCGATTGCAACAGAAGAGAGGAGGAAGAAGTCATTTGATTGGAGCAGAAAGGAGAACGATGATAATGGTCGTAATATGTTTTGATTGCAACATAAGAGAGAACGAGACTAATTTCTTAGTTTTTGTATACATGTTCGGTTATGAACATGAATAATTTCTTGTTTTTAGTATACATATTCATCAATGAACATATGTTCATCGATGAACATATGTTCTTCGATGAACATATGTTCAAAAGTGATCAAGTTTTTAATTTTTGTATCAATGTTCGTCTATGTTCAGTTATGAAGATTTGAGTTTTTGTGTTTGATATATGAAGATTCATACATGTTCAGTACTGAACATGTGTGAACATGAACAATATTCTGCAATGTTCACTTATAAACATGACCAATTTCTAGACAATACTATTTTCTAGGATTTTGAACGCAACGTTCATTGATGAACATACGTATATGTTCATCAATGAACATATACGTATGTTCATCAATGAACATATAAGTGCAATTTACCATCATACCCTTTTCACACTAATTTGATCTAACGGTAAAGGAGATGGTTCTATGGTTCTATGCATAAAAATGGTTCTATGTTGAACCCACCCCTCACACCACATGCTTAAACGTTGACGTTTTGGGAATACAAACTATTGTATATTTCATTGATCTTATAATTCATTCCTGTAGACGATCTTATTTAGTGGGTAGGAAGATAAAGTAGGAAGATTTAGTAGGAACAAATACAATTTTCCTATTTAATATTGTCATCGATTTGATTTTTCAAGGACTGAATATCATTGTTTGATAGTTGATACTCTCTCAAGTCTCAATCAATCTCCAATAGCTTCTTTGGGTACCAATTTTAACTGTCCCACGTACAATTTAATGGCTAGATATAATGCCAGTTTCAGTCCAAATATTTTTCTTTTACGCCTGATATCCGTTGTTGATTTAGCACCCGACAAAAATAATTCCAAATCTTTTGATATCCGTTGTTTTATAAATCTTTTGGTATTTCCACATTTATTATACAAATAATAATAATAATAATAATAATAATAATAATTTGCAATGCATATGATATAAATAAAGTCAAAAACGGTGCAGCCACGAGAATTTGTTTTACTATACATGTCATACAAAGTTGTATATAAAAAATTGTTTCACAATGTCAAAAGTATAACACATGTGTTCCAACTTAATACAAAGTTGCACCAATTGATACCCTGTTCAGTTTTTTAAGACCTTAATTGCTTTCGGATATACAATAATTACAAGGAACTAAAAGATGACTCACAAAAGTAAGTAGACCTTTTCGTAGGTCAAATATACATAAGAAAAGACTCGAATATTTCTATCAGTTAGTGGCTAAACCGAAGACCAACATTATTTTAACCAAACAGTTCGAATACCTACCAAAAGTGAAACAAATTGTAGTCTTTAACTATACTGTATCCCTTCAACTTGAAGAAAGAGTTGCAAGAAGAAAAATATTGACTAGAATTTGCATTCATTAATCCGTACTTCTTTAATTCTCAGATCCTAACCGTAAGAAATCATACGATACATTACAATATATTGTGGTGTTTCCCACTTTATTACTAATTCATGATTCTATGATAACATGATAATAATTAATAAATTGTTTTCTTTTCAAATCAACAATACAATTAAACCTAAAATTCAAACAGGTTATAGCAATGCACAATTGGTCCTATAATACACAGGTAACCATCATCTATCACGGGAACACACAAATATAGTTCAGATCATAAACACAATGCGTCAAATCGACTGCATGCATTTAAAATGAAATGGGAGTTTGGCTTAGATTTCGATCGAAGCTAGAGCCAAGATGAATCACAGAGATCAAGATAATGTTCGTTTCAGTTTTCGTCTCTTACCCTTCTGTCGTCTGTTCATCTTTGATTATTGGTAAAAAGCGGTAGCCCAGTTCTCCCAGGGCTCGGGAATCGGCAAGCAGGTGTTGATTGGAGTGTTGTAATTGATTTGGATAGAATGATCGATTTAGGTTTATCAATTGCAGTCGGGAGAGAGCAGCAGGAGAACAGGGGAGCGGTGGTGGAGAAGGCGGAGTAGTGCAGACAAGCGGCTATGAAGCGGAGTTCTTGAGCAAGCAGACTGTCGGTGCGAATAGTAGCAGGAGCTGGGCGTCGATTGAGCAAGGGAAGTTTGCGTATTATGGTTTTGGTGAGTGGGTTTCTTTTTTCAATTTGGGGACGATGGCACAAATATTGAAGGATTCACAAAAACTGTCGAGTCGTTGTTGAGGGTTGATTTTTAGGAGGTAAATATATGTAAACAAGAGGTTCTATATCTTTTTATTAAATCTTGTTATATATTTTTTTTTATTCATTAGACAAGTGTTAAAATCAATGGATAAGAAAAAAAAGATTAATAGATTCCAAATGTCCTTATATATTAGGTAAGAAGATAAATTTGGAGAATTTAGTAGGAATAAATAGAATTTTCCATATATATATTTATCAAAAGTTTGGGGTTTGTAAATTGTTTTTTTTTTTTTTTAATATTGGAGACTGCAACAACGATCATAAATAATTAGGGGTGAGCAAAAACCGAACCGAATTACCGAAATAACCGCAATTACCGAAACCGATTTACCGAAACCGATATAACAACCGCAACTGCGGTTTTAGAATCTCAAAAACCGAACTTATTCGGTACGGAACGGTACGGTTTTAGAGGTCTTTACCGCGCCGAAATTACCGCACCGCACCGCATTATTTTACATGTTAATAATTATTATATATATAATATATATTCTATAATTTGATACAAAGCGGCATTTTGGTCTTGTTTAATTGCTCCTTGAAATCTGACTTTTATGCCCTTCATTGCTAAGACATAGTAGAGCTTTATTCTTTTGGCTTTTAATACACCTGATGGAATTTTGGCATTATTTTACTTGGTTGCTACTCATTCGAATGTTGTTTGTTTGTTGCATTTTAGTTTGGTTTATTTCCTGTTTGAAAAGTGTTAATTTAATATTTACGGGTTTCAAGAAACCGCACCAATAGCATTATACGGTGATTACCGAAACCGTACCGAATTACCGCATTACCGCATAAATTACCGCATTACCGAACCGTACCGCATTACCGCATAAATTACCGCATTACCGAATTACCGCATTGCGGTTTTACAATTCCAATTACCGCACTTCGCGGTAACGGTAACGGTATTTTACTAAAACCGCACCGTACCGCACCACGCTCACCCCTATAAATAATGTAAAAAACAAATTAGGCGGAGGTGATGGTGACTGTGACGGAGGTGGAAGGGATGGTGGCGGTTAGGGATGAGCGTATGGACATTAAAATCCAACCTCAATCAAACCGGACCGTTCCAAAACCAATTTATATAATATATAATAAGGCTCAATAATCGGTTCTTGAGTCTGTTGGATTTTGGTTTCGGTCCATTCGGTCGGTGATCCAATCGGTTCCGACCTATTCGGTCTCTAGCCTATTGTTTTTCATGATTAACTTCTAATCAAGTTTCGTTCATAACATTATTGTAGTAGCTTAACTTCAATGTAAAGTACTTTTGTGAAAGTTTGAACTTTAAACAAATTATGCTTAATGACAAGTTATTTGTTTCTAGTTTATCATATAGGAGAAAAAGTTGGAAAATATCAGTATTAGACTCAGGTAAGATAACTTCTTAGAACAATATATTTGCTATTGACTTCACATATTTTTTATCGAGAATTGCAGACACTTATGACCACTGTACCGCAAATTTTCCCAAGAAGTCTCACAACAGTTTCTCTTGTCTGGATACTGCAACTTTCTTCTCGAGGAACAAACTCCTACACCATAGTTATCTTGTCGTTAACCCACTATCGTTTGGTACATGGACAAAATAGACTATATAGGATAAGACTGAACTAGATTGGACTGGACGAGACTAAATTAATTCTTATTTGTAGCTTTTGGTCACACTAAGACAAGACATAAACATACATTAAAGTTATTAGGTTTTCCTTAATATGTAAAATGTTTCTAAAATATTTTTACCATTCTATAATTATAAAAAAACGACCTCGCATGTGTGTAGGGCGATGGTGGGGGTGTAAGGGTTAGGCGAGGTGGTGGGGTGGGGTGGTTGGCATAGGGATGTAGGTGTGGATGTGGGTATGTGTATGGGTATGGATGGGGGTAGTGGTAGGATGCGGGTAGGATGTGAGGGTGTGGTTGTGGGTAGCGTGGCAATGGGGGGGGGGGGTGCGTGTGGTTGGGGGTGGGGTGGGATGGGGTGGTAGCAGGGGTTGGGTGGGGTGGGGGTGTTGGTATAAGTGTGAGTAGTAATGAACTGTAGTTGAGAGACGAGTAAGAAGACTTTTTTGCCATTTGACTTATTGTTCCGCTCTTTTGAATGGGACCAAAATTTAATAAATTTGTCTCATTTGACTTGGTCGTTGTTCCGGTCCGTCGACGCCAAATACTACTTCAAAATGATTTATGTTTTGTAGAATCAAGTACTACATATCAAACACTACCTTAAGTGGATAACATATTTTTGAGATGACAAAAATGTGTGCCTGTGTTAGCATAACAAATTCTGTTACAAGGCGCACGTTAGCAAAACCCATGTCTTGACATAATATTTTTATAAGACATGTGTACTTGTATAATTTCATAATTCTTCACCAATTCTCTTAGAGTAAATTTTAGTGTACCCAAACCCCCCTTCTCTTCTTCTTTCAATTCTTCACTTTAACTTGTGCTTGATCATAGGAAGATTTAATATGAATACTTGAGTACTTCATTGATTGTTCTTATTCTGATCTTAAAAAATATTTCTGCAATTTGTTTGTCATTACGATCTTCATTAGAATTTGCTTCCAGCAACATTTATAAAATTATTGACTGGGCATGCGGATATCTTCTCTCCTTCTTCCGTCTCTACTACCGTGTTGCCATTTTTTTTAAATCTAAAGATTTTGATACGAAAGCTTTTGGATGAGATTCGACTACATTATTCTTTAATTTTGTTTAAACATAAGTCGAGATTTCGTAGTCTTAGAGGACTATAGGTATTGCAATTCGACCTTTGCTGTTTGATTTTGATGTTGTTTATAGTAGCATTTGGGCTTTCACTCTAGCTTGTTGAGAGTTCTTTATTTCTATAAAATATATAAGCTACTAATTATATTTAAACCTCAAATCAATGAATTCAATTAGAACGGGTCTTCACAAATTTATTAGAAATAAAAAAGTGAAATACACTTGCAAATTGCCTCCATTACAAAAAGAAGAAAAAAAACAATCTCCCCAAGCCCAGGTTTCATACAGAGCATTAAAAACGACGACCATACCAAAAAGCTTAATACAAAAACATTATTCTCTAGACTTATCTTATTTTATTTGTGGACATTTGTATTACTTTAAGAAACATCGAGACATTCTCTTGCTTGTGGTCAAATGAGCTTAATTAGTATTCCTACAATTGGTTCTAACTTGACCACTTGATCCAGTCAAAGGGTTGAGGTTTGCCATTTTCACCATTGCATTTGCGAAGTCAGTCGAGAAAGTAGCTGCATTCGAACTATAGGTACGCACTTGTGCATCAGTTGAACCACCATTAAACAACTCTTGGTCTGAATGCAATAATCCCCTTTGGCTAATCAGATCATTGTAGTATGTGTTATCAAAAGATGTAGGCGAAGCATCAAATGGCGAGAGATTATTGTCGCCACCACTAGAAGGACAATTTGTTGTCAGTGATGTCGCAAATGATGAATTTATATTGTTTTCGTTGTAGAGACGGTTACGGAATACCGTGCACCTTGCTTGACCAATTGTATGAGCTCCTATATCAAACAAAATAATGAACATGGAATTTATTAAAAATTTACCAAATTTCCGATCGGAATCACCAAATACGTGTGAAATGTCAGTTATACCCTTCAAGATCCAAAAATATGGGGATTTAATTCGAGGAGTCAATGGGCCCCACGTTTAAAGATGCATGGGAAAAATTTTGTTCACTTCGAGAATGTAACTCACCTGAAAGGGCTACCATTTCATTAGTAGTAAAACCTTGGTTTGAAAAGGATGAAATGAGGCCACTCAGACTTGCCGTAGGTGAAGGAAGGTTAGAATTCGCAGCACTTAGGCTTGCTGTTGTCGAATCCCTTCTACCAAATACAACGTTCCAACTTGGGCCACCAAGCTAAAAATAAGAAACAAAATCACCGCAAGCGTTGGTATTTGAAGAAAAAACAACCGAGTAATTTGCGTTTGTTTATTCGATAAAGTTTAGATGACGGATGTTGTACATCGATAATCAAGTTTTTTACTTACTGCAACAACTGAATCACGTGCAGCCGCAGACAGTATATCAGCACATGAAACAACACCGGGGCATTGGCTCTCTAATTGGGTTTTAATAGTATCGATGACATTGAATCCTCTCAATGAATTGCTATTCGGACCTGCTGTCTTTTCTCCGGTGAAGTTTGCAGTGTCGTCCAGTAATACCGATGCATCACATCCCTGTGTATTTGGTATTCCCCATGCAAATAAAACGAAAAATAATTTAGTTCAACTACCGAAAAAATGATATCAGAGATAGCGTAATATATAGTTGTTTGACATTTTACGTTCATAAAGTAACACTGTAAAAGCACTAACGACACTGATAGAAATTCATTGACTCATGCAAGCATATCAAGTCAACATGTCAACACTATGTGAGGTGCCATGCATGGACTTAATGTCAAATATACGTTGAAAGTTTGTATTGCCAGGCCGAAAGATGGACGTTAAATATTTTTTAGCATAAAATCATAAGTTAAATAAATTTCGTCATCGATCCACAATTTCCTCGATCGTTCAATATAGATGTATATACCTTGGCTGTATATATTTATTTATTTATTTTTACCTTGGCTGTATATACTGCTATGGCTACTAACTTGTGTATAAAAAAAAACACTAACGCTTATAACAGTTAACCAAAAGCACGTGTTTAGCCAAAAATAATAATAATAATAATGATAATAAAGATGGTAAAAGGTTAGGAACTTGCATTAACAAAGCAATCATGGAAATGGAGGCGAAGCAATGAAGCCCCCATTCGAGCTTCATTTGACACAGCCGAGTTCACTGCTCTTGTTATAACAGAACGGAAATTAGGACATGTTTGAGCATAGAAATTGGCCGATAGCTGACCAGAAGTTGTCCCAAACAAAACCCATAAACATAATGTAAGACATGAAATCTTGAACAAAAAATTTGATAATGCCATGAGTAAGAATTTTTTAACACGCACAAGAAGATCGAGAAAGATTTTGATGGACAAAATGAATAAGAGAAAGCAAGGTTTATTGTGATTATGAAGGGTTTACGCACCATCTATTTATAGGGGAAGGAATAAAAGGAGATGTGTGGAGTATGATCAAATCAATGGTAAGCGTTTTCATAACAACATCTAGAAAGCAATATTTAAAATACTACAATTGACATGGTTTGTGTAATAATTTATTAAACAGCATCTGGGTATGGATTTAAACTAAATAATTTGCTTTTCAATAAGTTAATATTTCAACGACGAGAGTTGAATTTAACAACATCCCATTGTCAACAATGTCCACTTGGAACTATCCTATCTCCAGCTAATTAAACATCTTACAATAACTTTGTCATATATTTGGATAAAACTCGATTATAAAAGTTACACCACGATGAATATAAAAATCTATGTAATTCATTCAAAATATAACAAATGTTAACAAAGTTATAAATGTATGAAAAGATCATAAATGTTATACAAGTTTAAAAGCTAGAGGTCGATATGATGTAAATAAATTAATTAATCGTTTGTTTATTTATAAGTATCATTGTATTAATTAGATGTTTTTCATTTAATCGCACAAAAAATTCGAAATACCCTGCCTCGCTTAAATTTATTTTTCGACTTCCAATACTTGCTAGTTTGTATAAGTTAGAAGCTTGTAATGATTCTACGACTTTTTTGATTTTTGAAAACAATATCATTAGTTAGCATTCTAATTTCAGTCGATCAGTGTTAATTTTAATTTTCTTAAACTTATCATACCTGCCAATTTTATCTTCACAAAAAATAAATTTACAAACAAAAATAAATAAATAGCAAAATCGATAAACTTTTCTTTGTTCATATATAGGTATGAATATGATGAATTCTAGCTAGTAAAGTTAAATTATGGAAATTTGTCTTCGAAAAAATATCTATTATTGATGAACTTTTCTAATCAATAAAATTAGAGATATAAACCACTTTATAATAAAAAGGCAAAATTACACTGTAGCCCCATGAGGTCTTTTTTGCTGGTCGATTTGATCCCTAAACTTTTTTTTTGGCGTTATAAGGGCTTGAATTATATTTTTGCTGGTCCAGTTGGTCCCTCTTCTATAAAACCAAGGGGTAATCCGGTTGCAAACCTAGTCAGCTGATGATTAGGCTTACATGTCACTCGAAAAGGCTTACATGGGAATCGAAAAGGAATTGATAGAATTTAAAACCCATCGTCTGTTCATACCAAAAAAACTAAGCAAAAAACCCTCCTCCAAAGAAATTGAAAACCCAGTTCGTCTAAAAATCCACTGTAGCCCCAGTTCGGCCAAAAATTCTAACAGTCGATCTAAACCATGGGATCGAACGTTGTCGTCGAGTTACACTTCAAAGGAATCTTCAATCGGGAACCCTTTGGCTACATAAATGGCATGCAGCAGTACCTAGACGACGTTGATTTTTCGGGGATGGAGTTGAAGGAATGTATTGAGTTCCTTGAAAGGTTTGCTGGAAGGGAATGCAAGAACCTCTACTATTGTGTACCTGACCATGACGTATCTTATGGGTTGCGTTTGATTTCAGACGAGATGGAGTACGTGGAGTTCATAGAGGTTTTATACCACTGTGGAGTGCTACTGCCAATTTACATGGATCATGAAGGAGTTATGATACAAGACTGGATAGATGAAGACGATGAAGTAGTTATAAGTCCAGATGAGGAAAATCCTGGTAGAGTTATGGGGTCACACAAAAGAGTGGATGAAGAGCCGACATTTGAACCTGAGGATGCAGAAGAAAATGTGGGTGATGATGCAGAAGAAATTGTGGCTGATGAAGCAGAAGAAAAGGTGGGTGATGATGCAGAAGAAATGGATATGGATGTAAACACAGGATCCAAAGACTGTTCATCAAAATTCAATCCAGATGTTGAATGGAAGAAGCAAGTGCCTGTTTTAGGTATGAGGTTTGAGAATCCTAAACAACTCAAAAGTATGCTCTGTAATTATGTTGTTGCTAATGATTATCAGTTATGCTACAAAAAAAATGATAGTAGAAGGTTGTTAGTAAAATGTTGTAATGGTGCTTGCACATTTAGGTTATGGGGTTCTTGGATGAGTGAGGAAATGTCATTTCAAATTAATTCCTTTAAAGAAGAGCATAATTGTGCTAGGAATTATAGAATGGGTTCCCTTGTCACATATGCTTGGATTGGCAGTCATTACACTAATGAGATACTACACAAACAAAAAATGAGTGTTAGACTATTAAGGGAAGATGTAAGAAAGGATTTTGGTATAGAGGTTAGTATGAGCCAGTGTCGTAGAGCAAAGAAATATGCATTAACTCTAATTGAAGGAACCATTGTTGAACACTATCCAAAGCTATGGTCATATGGTGAGGAGATTAAAAGATCAAATCCAGGTTCAACTGTGAAACTTCCAGTTAATAGCATGCCAGATGGGAAGAATTACTTCAGTAAATTTTATGTGTGTTTTGATGGTTTAAAAAAAGGATGGAGAAGTGGATGTAGAAGAATCATTAACTTGGATGGATGTTTTCTGAAGGGGTTATGTAGTGGGGAACTTTTAAGTGCTGTTGGGAGGGATGCAAACAATCAGATCTTCCCAATTGCATGGGCTATTGTGTGTGTTGAGAATAAACAAAACTGGACATGGTTTTTGGAGAATCTTGCAGATGATCTGCATTTGGAAACAGGTCTTAGTGTGTCACTTATGTCTGATCAGCATAAGGTATGGTGTACATCTGCTTGAACTTTTATATTTATAAAAAAGTTTTACATTTTGACAATTAATCAATTAATCAAATATTGCAGGGTCTGTTGGAGGCAGTGAAAGAAGTGTTACCTGATGCTGAGCATAGGCAATGTGCAAGGCACATATATGCCAACTTCAAAAAGAGATTTACAGGGGCTCAATTTGAAACCCTTTTTTGGAAAGCATGTAAGGCAACAACTGAACCCCACTTCAATGCAACAATGAAGGAAATCCAACAGTTGAGCAATGTAGCACATGAATTTCTGTTGGAGAAGAATCCTAAAACATGGTCAAGGGCTTTCTTCAGATTTGGGAGTATGTGTGATGCAGTGGAAAATGGATTCTCAGAAACATTTAACAGTGTCATTATTGAGGCTAGGAAAAAACCTATCATTACCATGTTAGAAGAAATTAGGATGTATGTGATGGACAGGATGCATAGGATGCAACTCAAAGGCAGTAATTGGCCAGAGTATGAGATTTGTCCAGTCCTTCGACAGAAAATAAATAACTTAAAAGTGCAGCAAAGGTAAAATTTATTAATGTTTCTTAATGTGTACATTCAATTCACTAATGATCTAAATACCAGGTACTGGCAAGTGTTGCCCTGTGGTTTGATGCAATTTGAAACAAGGAATATGGGTGAGGCATATGTTGTGGACTTGGAGAAGAAGACTTGCACTTGCAGGCTATGGGAAATCAATGGTTATGCATGTGTGCATTCCTTGGCAACAATTTCATTTGTGAATGGGACAATCGAACAATTTGTGCATCCTTTATATCTTGCAACATTTTATAAGAACACTTACAAACATCCAATAAAAGGTATGAATGGATCAGACATGTGGCCACAAACTGAATTTATTCTACCTTTACCCCCCATAAGAAGAAGAATGTCTGGGAGGCCAACCATAAGGAGAAAGAAGGATGCATCTGAGAGAAGCAAGAAGCACACTGTCTCAAAAGTGGGTAAAAGTTTAATGTGTGGCATTTGCAAAGAGCCTGGTCACAACAAGCTAACATGTAAGAAAAAAGCCACATCAGCAAAGTCTAGTACTTCTAAAAGTGGTAAGAGGAAAATGGCCACATCTAGCAACTGCACCAGTTCAGAAATTCAACAGCCTGTGGGAGGGGAAGCTGGAGGGACTCAAGAGAGTGTGTGTAAGCAGAAGGCAGGGCCAAAAAGATCAGAAAGAATTCTTAAAAGGAAGCTTGGAAAAACAGTGGAGGTACCTGGGGTGAAGGGATGAGTTCTGGCAAGCCGATGGAATTGGATTAGTTAACAATTATGTTTGGTTTAATAAAGTATTTGTGTGAGTTTTACATAACAATTTGTCACTGCTATGTTATGTTGGATGTTTAATTTCATGTTTGGTGGTTTGAAATTATAAACTGAATGAACTTTTGAATGATTGTTAAATGACATGTTTGTGTTTATTAGCATTGTACTTTACAAAAAAACCCAAAATTAGCAATGTACTTTCAAACAAAACACAACATTAGCATTGTACTTTCAAACAGGACCAAATTTAGCAATGTACTTTCAAACAGGGACTAAAACTGAAAACAAAATTTATCCAGTCGACCAAACAGTTCATTTTCATTTTTCAGACAAAAGGACCAATTTGTAATACATATTCAAAGTACGTTGGTATGAAATTCATGTGCTGCATTTTTCAGACAAAAGGACCAACAGTTGACCAAACAGCTCTTGTGAATGGATCAGCATTGTACTTTAAAGGACCATCTGTGAATTGTATTGTTTGGATGGTTACTTCGATCAAGCCATCTAATTTTTCAGACAAAAGGACCCCATTGGAAGTATGACATTTTGGAAGTATGTTGCTATTAAAAGACACTTTTTCAAACTACGTTGCCATTAATGACAGATCTGCATCCCAAACACACTTGTTAGTGTACCATTACCATTTTGTTGGAAGTATGTTGCTATTAAAAGACACTTATTCAAACTACGTTGCCATTAATGACAGATCTGCATCCCAAACACACTTGTTAGTGTACCATTACCATTTTTTTCAAAGTTCTTTTATCAGTTTCGATGATATTTTGTTTACAGATCTGTGTTCCATCCATCCACACGTTACTAATTATATTGCCATTTCTGCAAAATACGAAGCAATAACAGATAAACTTTACTTAAACTTACTAATTTTATTGCGATTTATAGTTATCCCATACATTGGATCCATCCATACGTTAACCAAAGGCAACCAAAATGCCTTTAACAAAATGCCTGGAAACATCACAGGACTTCATATCCATCCCTAACTTAAACAAAATGCCTCGAAACATCACAGGTCTTTTTACATGATAAACCTACACATACCCACCACAATACGTTAATCTTAAACCTAGACTTCAACTACCCATACCCACCCCAATATATTACTTACTGAAAGCGAATGCCATACCCATTGCAACAATCCCGACAACTCCCCCCAAATCATCGCTTTCATGGTCTTTTTCAGCTGCTGAACTTCCCGCCTCAGAAGTTCATTCTCCGCATCCATCTGTGACATCGTTGCGTAAACTTCCTCACGCATCAAGGCTATCTCCAGTTGTATAGTGACATTTAAACTTTCTTCGAGCGACATGTTGTTGGCTAACATGTCGTGAACGTTATACTCGTTGAACGACAAATCCATTTCCAAATCCATCACTTACCAGCTGCGAAATCACCGAACAAGGATATCGATCTGATCTTTTTTGCTATTTAGGGTATTCAAAGCTTGGGTTTTGCTCGATCTGAGCCTTCGATTTTATATCGGCTTTACCCGGTTACCCTTCATCCCCACGCCCCACAGTAACAGGTTGCCTATTAAAATGACGTGGGAGAGATGATGTCATTACAGGAACTGCCACGTACCCTATGCATATCCACCTGGAATCGGGGCAACCCATTATAATGGGTCAAGGACGTTTTTAGTCGGTTATCTAACAATTCAAGCCCTTATAACGCCAAAAAAAAAGTTTAGGGATCAAATCGACCAGCAAAGAAGACCTCATGGGGCTACAATGTAATTAACCCTAATAAAAATGACTCTTTTAACGGAGTTGCAAAATCACAGTACGTGTTATCTATCATTGAAAATTTTATGATATATATATATATATATATATATATATATATATATATATATATATATATATATATATATATATATATATATATATATATATATATATATATATATATATATATATATATATTATTTGAACAGCAAGCAAGTTTTCAAAAGACAAAAGCTAGCAAGAGCTAGAGTTATAAAAGTTTTTTACATTGCCCAAACGGGTCTGCACTCCATTTTATTCCAACAAATACTAGTCTCTTTCTTAGCTCTAACTTTCACCCACATAAAAGCAATTACTTTCACCTCATCACATAAAAAGTTTCCACTTTTGATGGCACCATTGAAGACACATCCATTTCTGTAATTCCAAACAATCCATCCAAAAGTGGAAACAATATCGCAAATTGCCTCTCTAATTCTCGGATGCAGTCCACTGGTAGAGTCAATATGAATCATATTAATACCAATTTTATGCAGATTCATACCGGTTGGAAGCCTTTTAACAAAAACACGACACATGAAAATATTTATCTTTGCAGGCATCAGTTTGTTCCAGTCAGTCTTGAAAGAATTTAACACCAAAGTTATTATCAATAATTTTCCTACAGGATGCAACCGAGTACAAACCGGTAGCATTTTAAGTCCATTTTCCTGCAAGAAAAACAAATGATTAAGTCCACTTGCGACCCATGGAGGGTCAAGTGCAAGTCCCATATACCACCTATTTTGGCAACCGATCTCGTGCTACCAATACTTCCATCAGGCCCATGTAAAGCAACAATAACATTCTTACAAATACCGTTGTTTTCCATTCTAAGTCTCCACCACCATTTAGCAAAAAGAGCAAGGTTAAAAGCCTTGAGACTCCCAATACCCATTCCACAATTTACTGCTGTTTTTAACACTTTTCTCCATGCTTCAAATGTATTGCAAGTTAAAAAGAGCAAGCATTGTTTGTAAGGAAAGGTTGAAGCAAGCTTCAAATTTTATGGCAGTTGGAAGTAAAAAGAGTTAAAACACTAAATAATTTGGTGCAAGGTTAAACACTCAAATTTTATTTATGTATTTTGAAAAAAATGTAAGAGTCGGCAATTTTGGCAATTGCAAGTAAAAGGAGTTTGACACTTTTTACTT
>CM042009.1:23470372-23525372 GCA_023525715.1 Cichorium intybus
ACCACCGACGGCGGCTCGAACCCACCGGAGACAACCACGTCGCTTCGATTGTTTTTTAATTATGATTGTGGTTCACTTCGATCTGATGCTATAATTCGAATCACGCGACTTTACAACGTGACTAGAGTTTGCTCTCGATATCTCATCAAGCCCTAATAACTAATGAACTTCACCGATCCAACAATGTCGCTTTTGGCCGCCAGCGATGGCGACAACTTTAAACTATTTGTGTTCTCAGCGACACGCCTTCACCCGGTGCTTGTGTTCTTCTTTTCTTCCTACTTCTGCTACTTTAATTTGATTTTTAAAAAATAGATGTTTCCAATGTCATGATTGTGAGCTTCTAAATTGCAAAAAATCAACCTGAATTTATAAGATTGGGTTGTGATTAGATTTGTGGTGGCTAGTGTTGGCGATGATAAAAGGATATCACGATGGCGAAAGAATGGTCGGCGGGGATATGCCTAATCTAGGGTTCTTGCCACGTCTCTGATGACATCACAAGCCAAGTCATATGCCATGTAGGAAGGTATCTGCCTGTATGGCATTGTAATCGGTAAAATTGGGTTAAGGGACTAAAGAAAAATGTCAATCGCAACTTGGTACCCCTGGAAAGCCAAAAAAATTGCTTTAGGAACCTTTTAAACCAGAAGCTGAAAGTTCGATGGGCTACAGTGTAATTTTGCCTTTCTATTTTTTTCAACTTGTGAACATACATCCAGCCAAGATTACTTTTTTGCATTCAATGTTCTCTAGGCTTTCAAGTATATTTGTTAAATAGCAATTAACTTTGAAAGGCATAAATTAATCAGAATTTGGCTGCATATACGTATCATTCAAGCAGAAACTGAGAAGAAAGAAGGAACAAGACCCTTTTTGCCAATTTTAAAGAGCAAACATGAATGTCAGATAACTATGAGCAAAGAAAAAAGGAGAGAAAGAAGGAACGGGATAAGAAAAAGGTTGGAAAATTAAAATTTAATACCCAACGTACCTCAAATACTTGTAGTCTCCTGCATATGAAATAAATCATCATCAACAACAAAGGAAAGAGCATGCAAAGCTTCAAATATTATTGTTACCCATTCATGAACAGGAGGCATTCAGACACTACACAACTATAAAATCAATACCTTCAAATCAGCACCTACAAAATAGCAACCTTTAGATAGATATCAACAAAAATATTAATATGCTTGCAAAAGACAAGTATTGTATGAAATGGTTGAAGCATTCATTAACATATACTTTTAGTGCCATGATGGTTGTTCGAGTGACATATCATACAAAATACCGAAAGCAATGTTCCTTCGGGAGCGTCATTTCCAAGTGGAGGAAGATGTAGAAAGTTTTGGTAAGAAAACAGAAGATTTATCATTTTTGTTGTATGCCCCTTACAATAAAACCAATAACTATTTTGCATCGGTTTAAAACATGAGAAATATTATCGAATATGAGCTTGAAAGGTAATTGAATTGTAAGTTTTTTTCCTATTTCCTTTCTATGTAGGAATAAGAAATATAATATGGTTGGAAACAACCTTAAACCAGAACAAGAAAGGTACTTAAATTCTTGAGATGTGTTACATATCAGTTTACGGCTTTAAGATATAACATACAGAATACCATTTCGCATGAACTTGAGTATAACTCCACAGGATTCAAAAAGTCGCTTGTTCAATAGAAAAGAGAAAAGAAGATTAAACCACCTTATTTTAACTTGGAATTGTAGCATGTCCATTTTCTGTATGCAACAAAGTTACACTTTTCTACCGATCTAATCAGTTGTGTTTCATTTGTTATACTTTTCAACCAGCAAAGTTATACTTTTCCATTTCTGTAAAGGGTAATATTGTCTAATGCCTACTATGTATCCCTGTAATCAACATAAACTACACCAAAACATCAATATGATTCCTCAATTATTCAGGTTCAATATGATAGAACATGGGCAACTAAAAATTTCTACAAAAATCGTCTAACATAAGAGTCAAAGATATAGGTCAAGAGCCTAACCAACGATTAAGATAAAATTCTAAATTTATTTTTCCTTGGGAACAAAAACACAAAACCACCCGAATGCAATATCAAGTTCAGAATAATATCAAAATGTTACTTTTAGACATACAAGCAAGATTTATTGTACCTGGAATCATTTATAGAACAATGACAAGTTCAGAAATGGTTGAATCGGGTGCAATATGAATGAAGCTTTGGTTGGTTGCTGCTGTTATTTCATTTGTCTTTTGGTATCTTTTTGGTGCTTCTTTGTAGCTTTTTTGTTTCTACTTTCTCCTGGTGTATAGTCTCCAGCTTCCCTCTCGTTTTTTTGTTATTAATATTTCCTTTGCTGTTAAAAAAACATTATTCAACTAGTCTATTTTATCACTTTCCGACTTACAAATCTTGATTAGGTTACATAACAAAAATAAACAAGCTCCATAAGTATAAAGAAAAAAAAGATATATATTTATGTAAAGGTGACCACCAAAGTCCAAAATACTCACTTTTAGTAAAATTTCTCACATTGCCAGTTGTACGGTACCATATTTCCAGCACATGTTACCACATTCTGATGCATTAGAAGTATCTCAGCATCTAGAAGGTGAACTACTCTCAGCTATTTGCATATAAATCCCTAAAATAACTTGGATATTTTTATCATGTGATAAAACATTAAAATGTACCGGTTTGACTATTATATTTAGTGAATTATGGACCTTTCATAAGAAACATTTTGGTATAATCTCATAGAAGTCGTTATATTTGTTTATTTTGTGTTTAACTATTAGATTTTATTTGGAACAACACTACTAGAAAACAAACCCATTCCCGTCAGAAATCCTTCGGTAAACAGCTTTACCAACGCAATACAAGTTGGTTGCTAAAACAAGTTGAAAATTTAAGTACGTTGCTAAGAGTTTTAGCCCATTTAAACAAACTACTTACAATTTTAACCCATTTGAGCAACCTACTTTTTCTATTTCTTTTTGCAAAAATGGGTTAAAATTGCTAAAATAATTCTTTTTTTACTTTAATTTTGGGACCAAATTTGCAAAAGAAGATGTTTATTTCTTTATTTTGGCAGTTCTGGTCTTTCCCTATATCAGGAATTTTAACTTTCTAAAAATTCAGTTAGATTGCTAAAATGTTTTATAAACGGAAGTAGGTTGCTAAAACTGGTTTTAAATACAAGTTAGCTGCTAAAACAGGTTAAACATGCAAGTACGTTACTTAAAGTTTTAAAGCAACTACTGTTTTTTTTTTTTTCTAAAATAGGTTAAAATTGTAGAAATAATTCTTTTTTTATTTTAATTTTGGGACCAAAGTTGCTAAAAAAATGTTTATTTCTTTATTTTGGTAGGTTTGGTCCTTTCCTATATCGAGAAGTTTAAACTTGCTAAAAATACAAGTAGGTTGCTAAATCGTGTGAAAAATGTATAGAGGCTGCTAAAACTGGTATTAAATACAAGTTGGTTGCTAAAACGGGTTATAAATGTGGGTATGTTGCTAAACTTTTTAAACCATTTTAACCTACTTATATTTTTAACCAAATTTAGCAACCTACTATTTACTTATTTCTTTCTGCTAAAAAATGTTAAAATTGCAAAAATTACTCTTTTTTTTACTTGAATTTTGAGACCAAAGTTGCAAAAAAAAAAAAATGTTTTTGGCAGTTTTAGTCTGTGAATGATTTTATGTACGTGCAAATTGTATGAAAGTAAGTTGCTATTACCTATTAGTTGCATCTAACTAGACACTCTGTTGCTTATAAATGCAAGAAATAGCAATGTACTTTTTTATTTGCTTTGTAAGAAGTTGTATGCTACTCATAATGCCTTCGCTTTAGAATACCTTGGCCATAATGCCCCTGCTTGAGAATTTTTTGGCTTCTTTGCAGGTTTTTAAAAATATATACATTTTATGCGGGGAGATGATGTCCCTGCTTAAAAAAACTTACGCTATTCATGATCTTTTTGATCATATAACCCATGTTTTGAAACCGGACAGGACCGGCCGGTTCAACCGGGAACCGTTCACTAGACCGGTTCTTTCAGGTAGAAAAACCGGCTGTAATTGAACCAGTAAAAACTGGACAGTTTGACAAAAACTGGTTGAAACCGGAACGGTTAAACCATAAAACCGGGTTTATAAAAAGTAAAATTTTAAACTATTAAGAAATCTCTTTCCCCAGCACTTTACGAGCCTGAGATGAGTTGGCACTTCCAAGTAAGAATGCTCCCACCTTTGTTTTTTATAGTGAGTACTCTCCCTCCCACTTTGTGTTAGGCATCGATGTGGGACGCCAAAGCTAAAAAAATACTTCTTGTTACACTAACAAGTAACTTATAATTTTGTCAAATAATATAGTTTTATTGTTTCTCCAAATTATTAGACTACAGCAAATAAAGTATTATGTCAACACGTTTTAATTCTATTTCTCAAGAAAAAAAGTTAGGATGATTAAATAAAATTTTGATATATATATATATATATATATATATATATATATATATATATATATATATATATATATATATATATATAGCCGGTTTTTAGAGCCGGTCCGGTTGGACCAGTTGAACCATCGAACCAGTTGAGCGTCCGGTTCGATCTCCGGTCCGGTTTTCAAAACATTGCATATAACATTCTTTTTCCTTGTTGTAAGAAGAATGTTTTGATGTTTATAAAAGGGAAATGGAAAAGCTTAAGATGTGATAAGTTCACAGGTTTATTTACTTAAAATGAATTTGGAATCAATGTACATATGTTGCAATATTGTAATATTAATAGAATAAGTTTTCAAATTGTTTCCTTTGTGATGCTACATTATGATGTCAACTTAAGAGTTGTTTTTCTTTTACTTAAATAGACTTTGGATAACTATATGGTTGTTTCTTTTTGACTTAATATGGATCGAATGACAAAAAGTTAAGCAAAAAAACATGGCTTCATGTATTAAAGCACCAGCTCATTATAAATCAGATTGTATGATTAAGTAAAATGCTTTTCTTATTATATAGGTTTTTTACATTGTGAACCACGTGTAACACACATGTTTGTAACCTAGTCTATACATTATAATATAAAGTGCATATTTGTGGAAAACGACAGCAGAAAATGGTTTTTTTCAATGAATCAGTTCTTTTTTTGTTATTAGTTTTATTTTGAAAATATATCATAGTGAACAACAAACAATGATGTGTGATAAAAGAATAAGTCAATATGATGTTAATGGATCATTGTCTTAGATGTTTTTCATTTAATCACAGAAAAATACGAAATACTCTACCTTGCTTAAATTCACTTATCGACTTCTAATACTCGTTTGTTCGTATATTCTACGATTTTTTTGATTTTCGAAAACTATGTTGTTAGTTAGCATTCTAGATTCCATCGATCAGTGCTAATTTTCATGTTCCTAAACTTATCATACCTGCCAGATTTATCTTCACACAAATTTTTTACATACAAAAATAAATAAATAGCAAAATCGAGAAAGTTTTCTTTGTTAATAGGTATGAAGAATTCTAGTAAAGTTAAATTATAGAAAACCATCTTCAAAAAATTATCTATTATTGATAAATTTTTCTAACCAATAAAATTATAGATATAAACCATTGTTTAATAAAAATGACTCTTTTAACTGAGTTGCAAAATCAAAGTACGTGTTGTTATCTATCATTAAAAAAAATTAAAATATATGATATACGATTTAGCTGATATGTATAAACATTTTTAAAAAATCTAACTAAAGTTTAAAAAAAATTTGTGTTCAGGATTTTATTTGCAAAATCAAAAAACTAATACAATACACAAAACCAAATAAGTAATCCAACACGTATGCATACGAATAGCTAGCTCTTGTTTTTTATGTAACTACTAATATGTGTATATATTAATTACACATCATATATAATAACTTTTGGTACGATTTAGAAGGGCAACACAATTTTACAATGAATGATGATTAATTTTTTTTTTAAAGAATGTCTTAAGTTTGTTCAATTATATATATGTAGTCTAAATTCATATCATATAAAGTCAAATAAGGTATAATTACATCTACTATGATATCAGTTATTTGAACATTTTGTTCTTTTCTAAAGTTTTAAATTTTGATACTTAAAATTCTTCTTTGCGATTTAGAAATATACTTGTTGTGGATTCGACCGTAATAATATTATCATTTAATGCTCAACTGAAATACCATAATAACTTACAATAATAAATGCTTAAGAGAGACTTTAACAGAAACATCACATTTAAGCATACATACCTCAGCCATTTAGCAAGTTGTTCGTTTTGAGAAGCTCAATCCAAGCAAATTCAAAGAGTTTAGGATCCTGCAACATTTTACATTATCTTTATGGACGTTCACCTTTGTTATTTGTTACTAAATAAATATATAGCAACCTACTTCACCTTTTTACCAAAAATAGCAATGTAAGTGCATAAGTCCTTCTGACCAAGCATTTTTGTGAGCTTATTTTCTCTGTACACCACCAACAAGTAAAGAAATACACCTCCACATTAAATCTATTTCACAATTTTCGGTACCTTCAGATTTTCATAACTCTCATCAGAAATAGCACACAGTACATGAACATCACATACACAAAAATATCACACACGCCGTTGAGATTATTAGAAGAATCATTTTTGTTTTAGAAGAACTAAAAGTAGTCCATGTAGATCCGCCTCAAACTGATACAAAACTTTTAAGTTTTAAGTGATACAAAATTGTCTTCCCATTGAAATATTGTACTTTGAAGCATACAAAATGTCATTCCAAAAACCCAATTTTAAACTTGATTAACAAATGAACACGTGGTGATTAGAAAACTAACTTTAAATGATACCAAAAGAATTCATGACTTTTTCATAAAATAGATGATTACTTTGCAACAAATCAACATACTTTATTGTATTTATTCACATTTTAACCAAAATAATACTAATATAAACACGGTAGTACCTAAATTGAGAACTGCACAATGTACATATAAACAAAAAATGAGGAACTCACCAACATTTCTTGAAAACCGATTCCCCAAATTAAGCTTCTATTTTTTGCAAGAATCGCCGCTTATGGTAAATTACAGCTCCTTCTCCCATTTGTGTAATGATCTAAAAATCATTTGAAAGTAGAATGTTATAATAAGATGAATGAAGTAGAATGCAAAACATGAATTGAATCACTTTAAAACTAAAACTATTAATACCAAGATCCTCCTTAGTCCTCAGTCCTCACCTGATTAAAAGATATACACAGTTCCTTGCATGAGTCTATTAAACCTGCTAGAAATAAATGCCTAAATCAGATTTTTACAAAAATTAAGCTTTGGAAAAACAAATATTGACATTTTATTTGGGACAGAGATATAGAAATAGTGAATAGAAATAAAATTGATCAAAGCAATAAACATACCAATAAATCATAGCTGATTTTTTGACCTATGATGTAAATTGCCAATGGTACCATAAATGTCAAAGGGTCTTTTACTTTTTTGTTCATGCATCCAAGCAACTAAACAAAAGATCACAAAAAGTCCAATTTTAAAGTCAAAACAGAACTTTCTATAGCTAATCCAATTGGTAAAACTCTGAAAGTTATCATTTTGAAAAGAAAAAAGAGGTATTTGCTCCTACCTTGTTCCTAAAAGGTTCATGGAATCAGGCTCAAAGGTCATATCAGTATTTATAATCTTTGTGAACTTGAAATAACTTGCAGCATGATTGTATCCTAAATCTCATACCTACAATTACCAAGGAATTGGGTAATCAATATATAACGCATAATATGAAATAAAAATTATTCTAAAATCATCCACCACATTTCCTATAATTTGATGCAAAGAAAGCTATTATTTCACAATTGTATCACCAAAATATTATAATAAAAATCCTTCATAAAAATCAAACAAAATTATGTTAAAAGTCAAATTAATTGCATTTAAACAAAATTGAATGCAAGAAATAGCAACTTACTTTCATTTATAAGCAAAAGATAGCAACTTACTTTATGCTACAGCCGCCGCCTGCCACATTACCCACCTACCACCCCCGCCAATACCATATACACAAATTAACAAAATAAACAACATATATTATTTCATTTTCTTTTACTACAGCATTCTGCTTTTAATTTATCCTCAAGGGCATTGTATATTAAAAGTCACCCAAATATGGCAATAGCTAAACTGCAACCATTTTACCAGTAACAAAATTTCTATAATGACTAAATTAGTCAAAGTACAATGCTACCCTTTAAGTAATTACCATCTGACATAAGAATCCAAGGTATAGGTCAATAGCCTAACAAATGATTCTGAGAAAAATAGCCTAAGATAAAATTCTGAATTTATTTTTTCCTTGGGAACAAAACTAAAAGCAATATCCAGGTGTCAAGAAAATAATCAATATGTTACTTTTAGCCTTACGAGAAAGTTTTTTCAATAATCAAAATGACCATGGGTGACTTGTGATCTGCAGAAGATTAAAGGTTAGTCAGTTAAAATAGGAAAATAAGATAAAATACTGTAATTTAAATACATGATATACTCCCTGATACATAATAAACCTGGTTCTTTACAATATCCCCTGCACCATCAATCAGACTCAAAAGAAAATGCATTTTACATCATTCAGCCTAAAAGCAGAGCAGTCAAGAAATCAAAGTATATTTTATATATTTTTTTTACCCAGAAAGAAACTTAAAGATGCAAACAACTGGAGTAGAAGAAAATAAAAAACAACCAAAAGAGCATAAAGTTTTCTTAACAAAACCCAATTCTAATCTTGATTAACAAATGAACACATGGTGATTAGAGAACTAACTTAAAATGATACCAAAAGAATTCTTGACTTTTTCATAAAATAGATGATTAACTTGCAACATATCAACATAATTTATTGTATTTATTCATGTTTTAACCAAAATAATACTAATATATAGCACAATAGTACCTCAATTGAGAACTATACAAATAAATTTAAAATGAGGAACTCACCAACATTTCTTGAAAAGAGATTCACCAATTATGCTTTTATTTTTTGCAAGATTCATCCCTTATGGTGAATTGCAACTCCTTCCCATTTATATATTGATCTACAAATCATTTGAAAGTAGAATGTTTATAATAAGTGTAATGAAGTAGAGTGTTTCAAAGTACAATGTCCTAATAACACAAACTTGAAAGTAAAATTTATAACATGAAATAAATAACTTTACAACTAACACTATTACTACCAAGATCTTTGGATCTTCCTCACCTTATATAAAGATATACAACAGTTCAATGCATCGAGTCTTATGAACCTGCAAAAAATAAAAGCCCAAATCAGATTTTTACCAAAACAAAGCTTTGAAAGAACAAATATCGACATTTTATTTGAGAGAGATATAGAAATATTGAATAGAAATAAAATTGATCAAAGCAATAAACATACCAAAAAATCAGAGCAGATTCTTTGACAAGCAACAAAATAAAAGATCACAAAAAGTCCAATTTTAACACTTTAAAGTCGAAAGTGAATTTTCTGAAGCTAATCAAAATGGTGCAACTCAGAAAATTATCATTTTGAAAAGAAAAAAAAGGTATTTGCTCCTACCTTGTTCCCAAAAGGTTCATGGAATCAGGCTAGATCATATCAGCAATATAATCTTTGTGAACTTAAAATAAATTGCAGCATGATTGTGTCCTAAATCTCAGACCTACAATTACAAGATAATAGGGTAAAGAATATAAGAAGCATATTATGAAATAAAAAATTAATCTAAAATCATCCAGCACCTTTAGATAGTACCTTGGTGTTTTAAAGCATTCATTTTCATTCTCTCTTATTACATCATTTTCAACAGAAAGGGATCATAGTTACTGTTTCCTATACACACATAAACACACACAAAAGCCACACACGTAGAAAGACACACACACACATCTGTCTTGCCACACAAACTCGTATATCCACCACATTTCCTGTAATTTGATGCAAAGAAAAATGTTATTTCAAAGAAATTGTATCACCAAGAAATTATAATAAAGATAATATGTCAATAAAACATGAAATCTTGCCATTTCCTCCATGCTGATCAAAAGACACAACCAAATTGTTCATCATCCACTCCATAATCCTTCATAAAATTCAAACGAAATTATGTGAAAAGTCAAATTAATGAAAACATATTGCTATTTATTGCATTTAACCAAAACTGAATGCATGAAATAGCAACTTACTTCATTTGTAAGCAATAGATAGCAACTTACTTTATGCTACAGCCGCCTGCCATATACACAAATTAACAAAATATACAAATATTGTCTCATTTTCTTTTACTACAGCTTTCTGCTTTTAATTTATTCTCAAGAGCATTGTACTTTAAAAGTCACCCAATTATAGCAATAGCTAAGCTGCTACCATTTTACCGGTAACCAAATTTCTATAATGACTAAATTAGTCTAAGTACAATGCTAGTGTAACTATAAGAAATTAAATTTTAGTGGGTTCAACAATGATAGAAAATCATGTCTGAATGAGAGAGAGCTTGGGTATACCGTTCTTGGATGACCGTTCTTGGTGATGATAATCATGTTACAAGATCACCGTTATCTTCTTTGTTTAACCTTGCAACATCTACGAACATAAAGAATAAGTCATATGTCATTAGTTTGATCCTGTAAAACCAATTGTTTGAGATAAATGCACAATATTAGATGCAAAATATTTAAACTGTGCAACTAGTAGTTTAAAGCAACTCCTAAAATCGATGGTTGTAAAATTAAACAACAAAAGGTGAAAAAATCGGAAAACGAAACAATAACTACCTTGGATTCAAAAATCAAACAGCAAAATGGTTAAACATAGCAAAATCAATGAATGTAACACAGAGATAGAGAGAGTTTACAGAAAGAGGGCGGTGGCGGTTTAGTTTCCCCTCATGGTCGTGATTGTGAGTGGTGGAGAGGGCTACACTGGTGAGGGTACCAGATCTGAAAAAGAAAAGACCAAATCGTAGAGATGCAGGTTTTTATATGGTGGTGTTGGTGCTGTGGTTTTGAGAGAGAGAGAGACGCAGAAAGGAAGGAAGAGTTGCGGTGGTGGTGGTGCGCTTGTGGTGATGCAGTGGTGTGTCTGTGGTGGTCTATAATGGTGGAATCGACGACTTAGGGTTTTCGGAGGCCGCCGTATGATGGCGGAAACGACGTCATAGGGTTCCATTTATTAGTGTAAAAGCTTACCTAATTTTAGTTCTGTTCAAAGTGACGTCGTAAGTGAGGGCAGTGGATGCGGCGCATTGTTGAGGAGTTTGCGTGGTGGCGGTTCTGTGGCGTCAAAGAGGCGGAGATGGTCGTCCGGTGTGAGTCTTGAACAGTGGGAATGGGCAGGCGGCAGCTTTGGCTTATTAGAAAAAGATATATCGGTAAACGGTGGTGAACTTGAGTGGAGACGGGAATGAACAACCCTGACGGCTAGGGTTAGAATATGGCGGAGAGAGAGCGCCGATGACCTTTCGATTCTGGCTAGGGTTTTGAGAGCTTTACGCTATTTGAGAGAGAAAGGTAACGATGCTTCCAAAATTTAAATGTGAAATAGATACCGCCAGTCTTGATGCGCGTATCACCTCTTTGCTCTTTGGTTGGCTAGTTGTGCATAAAAGTATTGTATCTAAGGTTTAAATGGTATTTTTATTTAAAATTATTAAAAGAGTTAGAATCGTTGAGATTTATTTTAAAGAAAAAGAAAAGGTCATGATTTGCTTTTCTTGTTTTAAGACCCGGCAAGGTGTGGTGAGGGTAGGTAAAGGGTACGGGTGTAGAGTGGGGTGGTTGGGAGGGTATGGTGGGTAGGATGGGGTGGGGTGGGGTGGGGTGGGGTGTAATTGTAAGGATGTAAGTGAGAATGAGTGTGTATGTATGAGTATGTGTGTGTGTGTGTGTTTATATTTGAGAAAAAATTTGGAATTGAAAATTTGTAAGATGGGATAGGGTGGAGGGGTATGGGTAGGGGTAGGGGCAGGGATGGTAGGATGGGGTAGTGTTGGGGTTGGATAGGAGTAGAGATAGACAGGTGGGGTGGTTAGGGTAGGGGTGGGTAGGAGGGGGCGGGATGAGTTGATGAGATGTGTGTGTTATTTAAAATAACAAGAATTGAAAATGAAAATTGATAGAAAATACGTATCTAAAACACGTTTTCTATTTTTTTCAAAATAGAAAATCAAAACTGAATCGGTTTTAATTAAACACGTTTTTAAATTCTCAATTGAAAACTGGAAATAAAAACTCATTTTATTTTTTTGAAAATGAAAAATGGAAAACAAAATATAGCTTTCCGTAACTAAACGCGCCGTTACTTTCCCGTTTAGGTTTAATTGGGCTTCTTATAAGGGGAGTGATTTTTCCAAGGAAGCTTTGTATTCATCCACTGAAAAAATTAGGGTTATTGATCTATTGGCCTAACAAAGTATGTGAAAAAATTTTAAAAGGTCCCTAATATTTATTTTCGTTGTTTTAAGCCATTAAAGAGAAAAAATATGTGTTGTTTTAGGTATTGATCGAAATTATAACCGGTTACCCGGTTAAAGGCTTGTTTTGAATTAAATTGAATATCCAAAATTCCAAGTCACCGGACACGTAACTATATTGATTATTTTTTTTAAATTGAAAGCTAAAATTAAATAGCCATGCCCTAATACATCTTCTTCACGCATATTCGTTTTCTTCTTCTTTTTCACGCCTCAGTTGTTGCAGGTTCAAGAGTAAACTTATGATTGTTAATCGAATCGAATCGAATCAAGTTGAAAAAATGAGTGCCCTGCTTTAGCTTCATACGACATGTGGGAAAAATCAAACATGACAATCGTATCGCAAATCTTCTCCACCACACTCCCCCAAATTCAAAGGTACAATCCCCAAATCACAAATCTAGACACAGTTGATGCAGGTTCAAGAGTAAACGTACCTTTTTCGTGTTCCTGTGACGATCGAGGTTTTCTGAGTCATCGATTCGTTTATAATGTCAACTTGCTGAGTTGACCGAGTCGACGAACCCATTGCAGATCGGGAAAATTGAAGGCAAGGGTTTGCACCGGAAGGTCTCTGGGGCTCGGAACCGGCGGCGGAATGGTTAGAACCGACGGCTAAGGCGGCGAAAATGACAGCTGCGTGTGATGATGGGTTCGGTGGTTTTGATTCGTGAACAGAGGGAGAAAGGCGAAAACTGTCGATGAAGAGAATGATAAAATTCGTTTTCATAATGTACGTGTTTTTTATGAATAGTTTAACCTTATTCGTTATGCAATCATCAGAAACAATTTTGATTTCTTGTTCTCGCCGCCGCATAACATTTCCATCCGAATCAAGCGGAGCTAACACCCTACAATCGTCATCACAATAACCCCCAATTTCAGTTCCAGATTCAAAACTGATTTCAGTATTTGATTGATGATCTGTAAACAAACCTATTGGTGAAGAACATGCCAAAAGCGAAGCTGAAGATGCTGAAAATGAGTATCCATTTGGGTGACACTTTGCGTCCAGTGAATCACGTGTTCTTCATGTTCTTGTGTTCGCGCGCAAAGTGGAAGAAACAGGTCCAAGTATGAAATGTTTCGTGTGTGTGAATTACGCATGAACATCGAAACATCTAGGATCATCTGCACCTTGAATGAATCCATTTTTTGGGTAACTGATTTTTTGCAAAATATGAATAGTTATATGGTGGTATTCCAGGTGTAATTCCACATCAGCATTGAATACCAGGTGTAATTCCACGTCAGCTTTTTCACCGGCTCAACCAGTGACCTTTCCAAAAAGGACCGAATAGACACAATTTTTTTTCACTTTAATGGCTTCAAACAACGGAAATAAAGTTAAGAGACCTTTTAAAATATTTTTGGATACTTTGTTGGGCCATTAGGTCAATAACCCAAAAAATTAATGTATTGACCTTTATGCCCCTCAATGTAATTTTGGGATATTAAAGAAAGAAAATCTTGTCTAATAATCTCCCTTAACTCCTATCGGCCATCACTGCTTCATCGTCACTCCCATTCCAAACTCAATTTCTCATCTCCGTCTTGCCTATTCTCGATCATATATTTTTTTTTAAATCAGATTTTATCCATGGCAATTTCGCCGGTTAAACTTCTGTTAGGAACTGCGTGAGGGATATCCCGATCCCATGGTTCGTCGGTGAGTATTTGGCATGTGTGATGGCTTAGTTGAATTAGAAGATCAAGTGATTCAGATTTCATAACTTATGGAGGTTCCATTTTGACATTGTTGTTGAAGTTAGGGAAGAAGGATTCCGTAAGGGCTTGTTGGAATACATTCTGGTTAGGTTTCGTTTATACATTCTGTTAGGGAAGAAGGATTCTGTACAACCCAGATAATCAACAACTACAACTACAAACCCTTGCTTACAAATGGCGCTTGGTTTTGTCGTACGACGGCACTCGATTTTCCGGTTTCTATCTTATACATCGATATGTCTTTGTTGAATTACCAAATTACTTTATCCATTATCTCCTCTGTAAAACTAATTTTGTTCCTGAATAATTGTGCTTCCAGATTTGACTTTGAAACTGATTTTATTCCTGGATATGGTTTTTTTAATTTTCAATTTTGGAACAACCCCTAACTCGATCGGATTTGGTTTCTTGTGAGTCCACTGATGCTGTCATAGTCTTAGATGTTTTTCATTTAATCACAGAAAAATACGAAATACTCTACCTTGCTTAAATTCACTTATCGACTTCTAATACTCGTTTGTTCGTATATTCTACGATTTTTTTGATTTTCGAAAACTATGTTGTTAGTTAGCATTCTAGATTCCATCGATCAGTGCTAATTTTCATGTTCCTAAACTTATCATACCTGCCAGATTTATCTTCACACAAATTTTTTACATACAAAAATAAATAAATAGCAAAATCGAGAAAGTTTTCTTTGTTAATAGGTATGAAGAATTCTAGTAAAGTTAAATTATAGAAAACCATCTTCAAAAAATTATCTATTATTGATAAATTTTTCTAACCAATAAAATTATAGATATAAACCATTGTTTAATAAAAATGACTCTTTTAACTGAGTTGCAAAATCAAAGTACGTGTTGTTATCTATCATTAAAAAAAATTAAAATATATGATATACGATTTAGCTGATATGTATAAACATTTTTAAAAAATCTAACTAAAGTTTAAAAAAAATTTGTGTTCAGGATTTTATTTGCAAAATCAAAAAACTAATACAATACACAAAACCAAATAAGTAATCCAACACGTATGCATACGAATAGCTAGCTCTTGTTTTTTATGTAACTACTAATATGTGTATATATTAATTACACATCATATATAATAACTTTTGGTACGATTTAGAAGGGCAACACAATTTTACAATGAATGATGATTAATTTTTTTTTTAAAGAATGTCTTAAGTTTGTTCAATTATATATATGTAGTCTAAATTCATATCATATAAAGTCAAATAAGGTATAATTACATCTACTATGATATCAGTTATTTGAACATTTTGTTCTTTTCTAAAGTTTTAAATTTTGATACTTAAAATTCTTCTTTGCGATTTAGAAATATACTTGTTGTGGATTCGACCGTAATAATATTATCATTTAATGCTCAACTGAAATACCATAATAACTTACAATAATAAATGCTTAAGAGAGACTTTAACAGAAACATCACATTTAAGCATACATACCTCAGCCATTTAGCAAGTTGTTCGTTTTGAGAAGCTCAATCCAAGCAAATTCAAAGAGTTTAGGATCCTGCAACATTTTACATTATCTTTATGGACGTTCACCTTTGTTATTTGTTACTAAATAAATATATAGCAACCTACTTCACCTTTTTACCAAAAATAGCAATGTAAGTGCATAAGTCCTTCTGACCAAGCATTTTTGTGAGCTTATTTTCTCTGTACACCACCAACAAGTAAAGAAATACACCTCCACATTAAATCTATTTCACAATTTTCGGTACCTTCAGATTTTCATAACTCTCATCAGAAATAGCACACAGTACATGAACATCACATACACAAAAATATCACACACGCCGTTGAGATTATTAGAAGAATCATTTTTGTTTTAGAAGAACTAAAAGTAGTCCATGTAGATCCGCCTCAAACTGATACAAAACTTTTAAGTTTTAAGTGATACAAAATTGTCTTCCCATTGAAATATTGTACTTTGAAGCATACAAAATGTCATTCCAAAAACCCAATTTTAAACTTGATTAACAAATGAACACGTGGTGATTAGAAAACTAACTTTAAATGATACCAAAAGAATTCATGACTTTTTCATAAAATAGATGATTACTTTGCAACAAATCAACATACTTTATTGTATTTATTCACATTTTAACCAAAATAATACTAATATAAACACGGTAGTACCTAAATTGAGAACTGCACAATGTACATATAAACAAAAAATGAGGAACTCACCAACATTTCTTGAAAACCGATTCCCCAAATTAAGCTTCTATTTTTTGCAAGAATCGCCGCTTATGGTAAATTACAGCTCCTTCTCCCATTTGTGTAATGATCTAAAAATCATTTGAAAGTAGAATGTTATAATAAGATGAATGAAGTAGAATGCAAAACATGAATTGAATCACTTTAAAACTAAAACTATTAATACCAAGATCCTCCTTAGTCCTCAGTCCTCACCTGATTAAAAGATATACACAGTTCCTTGCATGAGTCTATTAAACCTGCTAGAAATAAATGCCTAAATCAGATTTTTACAAAAATTAAGCTTTGGAAAAACAAATATTGACATTTTATTTGGGACAGAGATATAGAAATAGTGAATAGAAATAAAATTGATCAAAGCAATAAACATACCAATAAATCATAGCTGATTTTTTGACCTATGATGTAAATTGCCAATGGTACCATAAATGTCAAAGGGTCTTTTACTTTTTTGTTCATGCATCCAAGCAACTAAACAAAAGATCACAAAAAGTCCAATTTTAAAGTCAAAACAGAACTTTCTATAGCTAATCCAATTGGTAAAACTCTGAAAGTTATCATTTTGAAAAGAAAAAAGAGGTATTTGCTCCTACCTTGTTCCTAAAAGGTTCATGGAATCAGGCTCAAAGGTCATATCAGTATTTATAATCTTTGTGAACTTGAAATAACTTGCAGCATGATTGTATCCTAAATCTCATACCTACAATTACCAAGGAATTGGGTAATCAATATATAACGCATAATATGAAATAAAAATTATTCTAAAATCATCCACCACATTTCCTATAATTTGATGCAAAGAAAGCTATTATTTCACAATTGTATCACCAAAATATTATAATAAAAATCCTTCATAAAAATCAAACAAAATTATGTTAAAAGTCAAATTAATTGCATTTAAACAAAATTGAATGCAAGAAATAGCAACTTACTTTCATTTATAAGCAAAAGATAGCAACTTACTTTATGCTACAGCCGCCGCCTGCCACATTACCCACCTACCACCCCCGCCAATACCATATACACAAATTAACAAAATAAACAACATATATTATTTCATTTTCTTTTACTACAGCATTCTGCTTTTAATTTATCCTCAAGGGCATTGTATATTAAAAGTCACCCAAATATGGCAATAGCTAAACTGCAACCATTTTACCAGTAACAAAATTTCTATAATGACTAAATTAGTCAAAGTACAATGCTACCCTTTAAGTAATTACCATCTGACATAAGAATCCAAGGTATAGGTCAATAGCCTAACAAATGATTCTGAGAAAAATAGCCTAAGATAAAATTCTGAATTTATTTTTTCCTTGGGAACAAAACTAAAAGCAATATCCAGGTGTCAAGAAAATAATCAATATGTTACTTTTAGCCTTACGAGAAAGTTTTTTCAATAATCAAAATGACCATGGGTGACTTGTGATCTGCAGAAGATTAAAGGTTAGTCAGTTAAAATAGGAAAATAAGATAAAATACTGTAATTTAAATACATGATATACTCCCTGATACATAATAAACCTGGTTCTTTACAATATCCCCTGCACCATCAATCAGACTCAAAAGAAAATGCATTTTACATCATTCAGCCTAAAAGCAGAGCAGTCAAGAAATCAAAGTATATTTTATATATTTTTTTTACCCAGAAAGAAACTTAAAGATGCAAACAACTGGAGTAGAAGAAAATAAAAAACAACCAAAAGAGCATAAAGTTTTCTTAACAAAACCCAATTCTAATCTTGATTAACAAATGAACACATGGTGATTAGAGAACTAACTTAAAATGATACCAAAAGAATTCTTGACTTTTTCATAAAATAGATGATTAACTTGCAACATATCAACATAATTTATTGTATTTATTCATGTTTTAACCAAAATAATACTAATATATAGCACAATAGTACCTCAATTGAGAACTATACAAATAAATTTAAAATGAGGAACTCACCAACATTTCTTGAAAAGAGATTCACCAATTATGCTTTTATTTTTTGCAAGATTCATCCCTTATGGTGAATTGCAACTCCTTCCCATTTATATATTGATCTACAAATCATTTGAAAGTAGAATGTTTATAATAAGTGTAATGAAGTAGAGTGTTTCAAAGTACAATGTCCTAATAACACAAACTTGAAAGTAAAATTTATAACATGAAATAAATAACTTTACAACTAACACTATTACTACCAAGATCTTTGGATCTTCCTCACCTTATATAAAGATATACAACAGTTCAATGCATCGAGTCTTATGAACCTGCAAAAAATAAAAGCCCAAATCAGATTTTTACCAAAACAAAGCTTTGAAAGAACAAATATCGACATTTTATTTGAGAGAGATATAGAAATATTGAATAGAAATAAAATTGATCAAAGCAATAAACATACCAAAAAATCAGAGCAGATTCTTTGACAAGCAACAAAATAAAAGATCACAAAAAGTCCAATTTTAACACTTTAAAGTCGAAAGTGAATTTTCTGAAGCTAATCAAAATGGTGCAACTCAGAAAATTATCATTTTGAAAAGAAAAAAAAGGTATTTGCTCCTACCTTGTTCCCAAAAGGTTCATGGAATCAGGCTAGATCATATCAGCAATATAATCTTTGTGAACTTAAAATAAATTGCAGCATGATTGTGTCCTAAATCTCAGACCTACAATTACAAGATAATAGGGTAAAGAATATAAGAAGCATATTATGAAATAAAAAATTAATCTAAAATCATCCAGCACCTTTAGATAGTACCTTGGTGTTTTAAAGCATTCATTTTCATTCTCTCTTATTACATCATTTTCAACAGAAAGGGATCATAGTTACTGTTTCCTATACACACATAAACACACACAAAAGCCACACACGTAGAAAGACACACACACACATCTGTCTTGCCACACAAACTCGTATATCCACCACATTTCCTGTAATTTGATGCAAAGAAAAATGTTATTTCAAAGAAATTGTATCACCAAGAAATTATAATAAAGATAATATGTCAATAAAACATGAAATCTTGCCATTTCCTCCATGCTGATCAAAAGACACAACCAAATTGTTCATCATCCACTCCATAATCCTTCATAAAATTCAAACGAAATTATGTGAAAAGTCAAATTAATGAAAACATATTGCTATTTATTGCATTTAACCAAAACTGAATGCATGAAATAGCAACTTACTTCATTTGTAAGCAATAGATAGCAACTTACTTTATGCTACAGCCGCCTGCCATATACACAAATTAACAAAATATACAAATATTGTCTCATTTTCTTTTACTACAGCTTTCTGCTTTTAATTTATTCTCAAGAGCATTGTACTTTAAAAGTCACCCAATTATAGCAATAGCTAAGCTGCTACCATTTTACCGGTAACCAAATTTCTATAATGACTAAATTAGTCTAAGTACAATGCTAGTGTAACTATAAGAAATTAAATTTTAGTGGGTTCAACAATGATAGAAAATCATGTCTGAATGAGAGAGAGCTTGGGTATACCGTTCTTGGATGACCGTTCTTGGTGATGATAATCATGTTACAAGATCACCGTTATCTTCTTTGTTTAACCTTGCAACATCTACGAACATAAAGAATAAGTCATATGTCATTAGTTTGATCCTGTAAAACCAATTGTTTGAGATAAATGCACAATATTAGATGCAAAATATTTAAACTGTGCAACTAGTAGTTTAAAGCAACTCCTAAAATCGATGGTTGTAAAATTAAACAACAAAAGGTGAAAAAATCGGAAAACGAAACAATAACTACCTTGGATTCAAAAATCAAACAGCAAAATGGTTAAACATAGCAAAATCAATGAATGTAACACAGAGATAGAGAGAGTTTACAGAAAGAGGGCGGTGGCGGTTTAGTTTCCCCTCATGGTCGTGATTGTGAGTGGTGGAGAGGGCTACACTGGTGAGGGTACCAGATCTGAAAAAGAAAAGACCAAATCGTAGAGATGCAGGTTTTTATATGGTGGTGTTGGTGCTGTGGTTTTGAGAGAGAGAGAGACGCAGAAAGGAAGGAAGAGTTGCGGTGGTGGTGGTGCGCTTGTGGTGATGCAGTGGTGTGTCTGTGGTGGTCTATAATGGTGGAATCGACGACTTAGGGTTTTCGGAGGCCGCCGTATGATGGCGGAAACGACGTCATAGGGTTCCATTTATTAGTGTAAAAGCTTACCTAATTTTAGTTCTGTTCAAAGTGACGTCGTAAGTGAGGGCAGTGGATGCGGCGCATTGTTGAGGAGTTTGCGTGGTGGCGGTTCTGTGGCGTCAAAGAGGCGGAGATGGTCGTCCGGTGTGAGTCTTGAACAGTGGGAATGGGCAGGCGGCAGCTTTGGCTTATTAGAAAAAGATATATCGGTAAACGGTGGTGAACTTGAGTGGAGACGGGAATGAACAACCCTGACGGCTAGGGTTAGAATATGGCGGAGAGAGAGCGCCGATGACCTTTCGATTCTGGCTGGGGTTTTGAGAGCTTTACGCTATTTGAGAGAGAAAGGTAACGATGCTTCCAAAATTTAAATGTGAAATAGATACCGCCAGTCTTGATGCGCGTATCACCTCTTTGCTCTTTGGTTGGCTAGTTGTGCATAAAAGTATTGTATCTAAGGTTTAAATGGTATTTTTATTTAAAATTATTAAAAGAGTTAGAATCGTTGAGATTTATTTTAAAGAAAAAGAAAAGGTCATGATTTGCTTTTCTTGTTTTAAGACCCGGCAAGGTGTGGTGAGGGTAGGTAAAGGGTACGGGTGTAGAGTGGGGTGGTTGGGAGGGTATGGTGGGTAGGATGGGGTGGGGTGGGGTGGGGTGGAGTGTAATTGTAAGGATGTAAGTGAGAATGAGTGTGTATGTATGAGTATGTGTGTGTGTGTGTGTTTATATTTGAGAAAAAATTTGGAATTGAAAATTTGTAAGATGGGATAGGGTGGAGGGGTATGGGTAGGGGTAGGGGCAGGGATGGTAGGATGGGGTAGTGTTGGGGTTGGATAGGAGTAGAGATAGACAGGTGGGGTGGTTAGGGTAGGGTGGGTAGGAGGGGGCGGGATGAGTTGATGAGATGTGTGTGTTATTTAAAATAACAAGAATTGAAAATGAAAATTGATAGAAAATACGTATCTAAAACACGTTTTCTATTTTTTTCAAAATAGAAAATCAAAACTGAATCGGTTTTAATTAAACACGTTTTTAAATTCTCAATTGAAAACTGGAAATAAAAACTCATTTTATTTTTTTGAAAATGAAAAATGGAAAACAAAATATAGCTTTCCGTAACTAAACGCGCTGTTACTTTCCCGTTTAGGTTTAATTGGGCTTCTTATAAGGGGAGTGATTTTTCCAAGGAAGCTTTGTATTCATCCACTGAAAAAATTAGGGTTATTGATCTATTGGCCTAACAAAGTATGTGAAAAAATTTTAAAAGGTCCCTAATATTTATTTTCGTTGTTTTAAGCCATTAAAGAGAAAAAATATGTGTTGTTTTAGGTATTGATCGAAATTATAACCGGTTACCCGGTTAAAGGCTTGTTTTGAATTAAATTGAATATCCAAAATTCCAAGTCACCGGACACGTAACTATATTGATTATTTTTTTTAAATTGAAAGCTAAAATTAAATAGCCATGCCCTAATACATCTTCTTCACGCATATTCGTTTTCTTCTTCTTTTTCACGCCTCAGTTGTTGCAGGTTCAAGAGTAAACTTATGATTGTTAATCGAATCGAATCGAATCAAGTTGAAAAAATGAGTGCCCTGCTTTAGCTTCATACGACATGTGGGAAAAATCAAACATGACAATCGTATCGCAAATCTTCTCCACCACACTCCCCCAAATTCAAAGTTACAATCCCCAAATCACAAATCTAGACACAGTTGATGCAGGTTCAAGAGTAAACGTACCTTTTTCGTGTTCCTGTGACGATCGAGGTTTTTTGAGTCATCGATTCGTTTATAATGTCAACTTGCTGAGTTGACCGAGTCGACGAACCCATTGCAGATCGGGAAAATTGAAGGCAAGGGTTTGCACCGGAAGGTCTCTGGGGCTCGGAACCGGCGGCGGAATGGTTAGAACCGACGGCTAAGGCGGCGAAAATGACAGCTGCGTGTGATGATGGGTTCGGTGGTTTTGATTCGTGAACAGAGGGAGAAAGGCGAAAACTGTCGATGAAGAGAATGATAAAATTCGTTTTCATAATGTACGTGTTTTTTATGAATAGTTTAACCTTATTCGTTATGCAATCATCAGAAACAATTTTGATTTCTTGTTCTCGCCGCCGCATAACATTTCCATCCGAATCAAGCGGAGCTAACACCCTACAATCGTCATCACAATAACCCCCAATTTCAGTTCCAGATTCAAAACTGATTTCAGTATTTGATTGATGATCTGTAAACAAACCTATTGGTGAAGAACATGCCAAAAGCGAAGCTGAAGATGCTGAAAATGAGTATCCATTTGGGTGACACTTTGCGTCCAGTGAATCACGTGTTCTTCATGTTCTTGTGTTCGCGCGCAAAGTGGAAGAAACAGGTCCAAGTATGAAATGTTTCGTGTGTGTGAATTACGCATGAACATCGAAACATCTAGGATCATCTGCACCTTGAATGAATCCATTTTTTGGGTAACTGATTTTTTGCAAAATATGAATAGTTATATGGTGGTATTCCAGGTGTAATTCCACATCAGCATTGAATACCAGGTGTAATTCCACGTCAGCTTTTTCACCGGCTCAACCAGTGACCTTTCCAAAAAGGACCGAATAGACACAATTTTTTTTCACTTTAATGGCTTCAAACAACGGAAATAAAGTTAAGAGACCTTTTAAAATATTTTTGGATACTTTGTTGGGCCATTAGGTCAATAACCCAAAAAATTAATGTATTGACCTTTATGCCCCTCAATGTAATTTTGGGATATTAAAGAAAGAAAATCTTGTCTAATAATCTCCCTTAACTCCTATCGGCCATCACTGCTTCATCGTCACTCCCATTCCAAACTCAATTTCTCATCTCCGTCTTGCCTATTCTCGATCATATATTTTTTTTTAAATCAGATTTTATCCATGGCAATTTCGCCGGTTAAACTTCTGTTAGGAACTGCGTGAGGGATATCCCGATCCCATGGTTCGTCGGTGAGTATTTGGCATGTGTGATGGCTTAGTTGAATTAGAAGATCAAGTGATTCAGATTTCATAACTTATGGAGGTTCCATTTTGACATTGTTGTTGAAGTTAGGGAAGAAGGATTCCGTAAGGGCTTGTTGGAATACATTCTGGTTAGGTTTCGTTTATACATTCTGTTAGGGAAGAAGGATTCTGTACAACCCAGATAATCAACAACTACAACTACAAACCCTTGCTTACAAATGGCGCTTGGTTTTGTCGTACGACGGCACTCGATTTTCCGGTTTCTATCTTATACATCGATATGTCTTTGTTGAATTACCAAATTACTTTATCCATTATCTCCTCTGTAAAACTAATTTTGTTCCTGAATAATTGTGCTTCCAGATTTGACTTTGAAACTGATTTTATTCCTGGATATGGTTTTTTTAATTTTCAATTTTGGAACAACCCCTAACTCGATCGGATTTGGTTTCTTGTGAGTCCACTGATGCTGTCATAGTCGGCAAGCATTTGAGAGAAAGGCTTACGAGTGACTGGATCAATCTCATTGCTGATAACTTCTTTAATTTGGGACTGTCGGTAAATTTTGGGAAGCAATATTCTTCGAGTAGTATGCAGCTTCAGGAGGAAGAAGGAGCGTTGTTTGTATCATTGTATGAAAATTCGTTGACATATCTCTGTGTCCTTCTTTTTCTCTCTCTCTCTCTCTCCAATATCTCTAAATTAGATTCAGGGGCATAATTGTCAATACATATATTTTTCATTGGATGAATCAATAACTTCCTTGGAAAATCAGCTCCCTTCTTAGGGTGGGGGGAGTAGATCCCTCCCATTCCACTGAACTCACGCGCCACGTCAGCTTTTCTCTCTCTTCTCACTTCCATCTTTCCCCATCTTTCACCAATCTTTCATCCATGGAACCAGTACCCACTGAACCCACTGAACCCACATCAGATTTTCGATTATTTTAAATTCATTTATCAATTAAAAAAAATAATATAATATTTAATTTAATATTTCAAATAATACTAAATACATATTAATTAAAAAACAACCTAAATACTGAAAATAAAATCCTAAATCCGGGAAATTAAAACCTACATACGGTGTGTTTGTGAGTGTGTGTGTGTGAGTGTATATATATATATATATATATATATATATATATATATATATATATATATATATATATATATATATATATATATATATATATATATATATATATATATATATATGTTTGCAGCGGGATGAGTGGTTTTACCAACCCACTATGCTCGAACCGGATGAAACCAAAAGGGAGGGGGCAGTGGTACTAGCGGTACCACCGAGCCCACACCCAATCTTTCTTGAGCCCGAGCATTACACCGTGCACCCTTATAAATATACAAATATTAATCTTTACATGCTAACATACCCGAAGTCTAATTTTTAAAGCATGGGTTCACGTTTACAAAGTACCTAAAAGATAGGAGATCAGGTTTACAAAGTTGAGTTCAAGGTTACAAAGTAACAAATAAAAAAATTTAAAATTTAAAATTTAAAATTTCTCAAATATCTTTAAAATTTATTATTAATCCAACATTAATAGAAAAAGATTAAAAATGATAATAAGTTGGTTGTTGTAGCCATGCTTATTCCACCAATTTAAAGCTCTTTGGTGCAATTTTTACGAAACCTAGATAAATTAAAAAAGATTTTCAGTTAGAAGTAGAGTCTAAATTTATTAAATTGACGTTCGTCTGTTTGGTTTTATGATGGACAACTCTGGAACATTAACTTCTTTTTATGAAATATGATATTATATATATTTTTAATATAATACATTACTCTATACTTATCAAGTGATCTGAAGCCAAAATTGATAGAAATTGCGAGGAGATGTAGCCCCTTTTACAATATAAGTTGATCTAAACATTTAGTAGTGAAAGATGTAAATTGAAGTGCTTGGATCGGAAACATTAATTCAGAAAACATTTGAGTCGAGCCCCTATTAATAAAAACAATAAGGCTAAAGGAAAAGGCATTATATAGGGTGAGCGTGGGGCCGGAACCGAGCCGATCCGGACCGAAACCGAAAGATACTGCGATCAACTTAAGTGGCAAAACGGAACCGAGGACCGACCGAAGAAGACTACTTTGGTCACTTGGTTTGCGTATGGTATACTCGGTTTTGGTCGGATAATATTGAGAGTAAGCAAGAACAACAAGCTTGGGTTCGGTTTTGGGCTAGGAACCGAGAAGAACCGAACCGAGATGTCATATAGTTACGATCACAAGGATTTTTGTAAATAATAAAATCAAATTCGATTTCTGACTTTTAAAATTCCATATTGGGTCCAATACCCAAAAACCGATTAACCGAGTACCGAACCCGACTAAACTCGAGACCGGCCTAAGCAAAGCCTATGGACCGAGAACCGACCGATCACACCATTCGGTTCCATAACTCGGGTATGGTCCCTCGATTATTGGGCTTGGGCTCGGTTCCGAGGACCAAATAATCATTCCTAGCATTATATATATATATATATATATATATATATATATATATATATATATATATATATATATATATATATATATATATATATATATATATATATATAGGGGAAGGTTAAAATGAGAACAATTAAAAGGTTGAGAATGCGAGAATGAATATGGACCAATGAAATCACAAGGGTATATTAGTAATTGTATAATTATATCATTAAATAACAAAAATAAAGTAATAAATATATGCTGGAATCATGGGATATGATCAGAATTGTTACCATATTTGTAGCGATTTTCTTCCAAAAAAAAAAAGGAGAATCCGATTAAGAAACTTTCAAAGAAGTCGGATACGCATTATTGACCTAATCATATACGCCTTCATCAAATAAGGATATACGACATTGCCGTGAAGTCGACAGAAACAAGAACAATAAAAATACGCAGCTTTGAAGGGATCGACAAGCAGGCATAATCAAGAAATCAATATCATCGAAATATACAAGACATCAAATGGATGATACGGGTAATCATCGTTGATTGAGAATGGGATACTGGTAATCATCGTTGATTGAAACGTACTATTCAGTGATGATTAATGTTATATATTTATTTGTATTCTCAGTGTATTGCAATCATCGTTTATTTGTATTCTTAGTGTATTGCAATCATCGTTGATTAATGTTATATGTTTATTTATATGTTTCTTTGTATTTTTAGTGTATTGCAATCATCGTTGATTAATGATAATCAGCAATGATTATAGAATGCTAAAGTGTATGTGTATGTGTTAAAAAACTCAGTACTAGTCTTCAAAGTTAAAAAGCATGAATGAAGTAAACAACTTCATTTAGTTTAACATGTCTACATAAAGCATATTTAAAAAATTGAATTGGTTAAAAGATAATGATTGTTAAATTGTAAAGGTAAGTTCTAATCATGAAGGATTAAAGGGGAAATTTATTGGTGACAACACAGACTGTATAGTACCAATCGAATGTGATAATCATCAAAGATTAAAGTGACAACATTGCCTGTGGATATGTGAAAAGAGTTGATTAATAGACATATATGATTAAAGATAAAACACTGACTGTATAGTGGAAGAGTTAAATTATCATAGATGATTAAGTACGTGAAAATAAGGAAAAATGATGCATGAGCAAAACGACTTCGTCATAACTGAACATGTATACGTAAGTAAAATAAGCGAATAGATAGAAAGTTTGACCAAAATATAAGTACATTATTAAAAAGTTATAAACTAAGCACTAAATTAACGACGAAATGTCTGAATCAACCACAACAGGATTGGATTCGGTATTCTTGAATTTACTGAATGCAATTTTCTTCAAAATCCTCTCGCTCCTTTTTCTAACTGTCATAAACAAAAATGACATGCAGTTTAATACATCATAATCTTTGAAACCGTACAAACCATTTTCTACTATGCAATCAAAAATGATTATCAATACACTAGAATAATAAATAAGGAAAAAACAATTAAACTTCTAAGAGGACTTTCATCGAACAGTTGGTGTTCAACAAAAGAATTGCCTTCATTTGAGAGAAAACCGATACAAAATAACTATTATTCACCGTAAAAATCAAATTGTATGTAAATGAGTTTCATTTATTTTCAAAAAAAAAAAACAGATATTTGGCTAGATAGTATGATATAATCGATACAAAATTTCATAAAACACTTCGAGCCTGTAAAATGCCGAGAAAAGGAACTATTGATTCCGAACATTGAGTATAATCACTTACCTCGAACTGAAGGGATGATTTTCGGAGGTGTTCTTGCTTTATCGAACTCCATTTGAGACTGTATATCTTATATACTGATGATTATGAACAACTAGGGTTTATACTTGGACATGATGATACACGCGAATCCTTGAATATGCGAAAACAAAATCACTGAGATATGGAATATAATCTTTAGATGCAATCGTATCTCTGATGAAGCTTGGAGTTCGGAACAGAAAACGTAAGAAGCTAAATTGAAGGAATCATGTGAAGAAGAAAATGTCGAATACACCCTTACGGGTTATTAAGGAAAGTTTTTTACCCGTTTTTTATTTAATAAATAAAAGAAATCCATATTTAATTAAACCATTGATCTTAAAAAATAAAGGGCTAAGATTTATTCTCAAATTCTCAACATTTTGAGCATTCTCATTATAACCTACCTCTATATATATATATATATATATATATATATATATATATATATATATATATATATATATATATATATATATATATATATATATATATATATATATATATATATATATATATATATTACTTCATAAATAAAAATAACTAAGTGTCACGTGTGCTCTTTCTAAAGCTACTCCTCCCACTGCCACGTGTCATGTTACTGGCTATCTTCTAGGTGTGCTTTATTCTGGCTAAAGAGCATATTTTTTCCCGCTCAACTCAAACTCTATTTGTTTACCAGTTTATTCTCAATTATAACTTTATCTCCTTATTTTTCGCCTTAAAATCATTTGTGATCTTGGTTCAAATTGTGAATACCTAAATCCCTCAACATTTAATCCTCTCTAGAACACGATCAAACACTCAAACTATAACTCGTCCTCTTCGTCTTCAGTTTTACGCTTCTAATGTGATTCCTATTTTCAACCCTCAGTCTTTCTAAAACCTAATGCAGACACTAAGTTGCACTTATCCACGATATCTTCAACTGCTCCATGTATTCATATTTCCGATCGACGTTGATAAAAGGACATTTCATAAATTGCAAATATTTCTAATAGCCACACAATCTAAACGCAGACCTGGAAAGCGCACGATCAAAAACTACAAAACAGGTTTGGTGGTTCAGTGAATTTGATGGTTTGGCAGTGTACCATCCCCGATAAGGTTATGGTAATTGGTAAATTCACATAACATATTATTCTTTGATTTATTTCTATCTGTAAGTGAAAATTTGTTAACTATGCGCCTCATAATACTGAATTAGGGTTTTGTTTGATCTATTGAACTCGGGAACCAAACTATTTCATCTATGGATCAATTTTTTTTACTCACATGTTTGGTTTCTTGTTGGTCTTTAAATTATCTCAATAAAGGGGAATAGGGTTGGTCGAGGAAAGAACGCATACGATACTTCGGTGGTTGAGGTAAAATTGTAGATAGTTGGGTGATATATGATGTTAATGACACTATTGACTAAATTTGGTTCATGTTATAATAGGTGAAGGGCATCATCACAAAATAGAAGGCTAATAGTAATTCTACCATCTAAAAGTTTGATACAATTCCTCTAATTGAGAACTCTTAGTAGGGTAACTAATTATGGGCAATGCCATTTAGCACACCTACTGTGGATATGGTCATTTTTCTCATCCTTCATAGGTTTACTGGTAATGGTAATTTCAATTTGTCTTTCAATTTGTCCCTTGTGTTGTGTGCACTTAATCACGTAGACAGATTCTTATTTTATGACGATGTATTGATGGTGATTTAATTGTTTGATTTGGTTATTTACCAATTAGAATGCGATCATCAATGTAAGTAAGGAAATGGATTTGGATATCCACAAGCAAAATTGTAAGTTATGCGCTCTTTTCTACTTTTTTTAATCTTAAGTCTTTAACTAACTAACATTTTAGCTTTTGTAGATCCAAATACATTTTTTTTCATAGTTTAATTGATATTAGATGCTCCTAGTGCATCACCTAAAATTTTTTATCTTATATTATTGTCACATGATGATTCAATTATGCATCATTTCCATAAAACTATAACCGCAAGACCTTTTTGTTCTTCACTACTAATGGTTATTTAGTATTAAATTGGAACTTGTGAGTTTTGTTTCTTCAATAGGTTTTGGATATTGAGAATTGTAAATGGGTTTTTGTTTTTATGCTTTTAGGCTAAGATCATTACTCCCAGCAAAATCAATAATCATCTATAGACAAAACGAGTTTTCATATTTGTTTTTATTTTTGGTAGTCATATTTTAATATAAAGGTCTATAATCGTATTGTTCTCGGGTTTGCAGGGGAGGTTGGCTAACCCTTACTTCATGAAAATAATATTTTGCCTCTACATACTATGTGTATGTGATTATGTTATTGTGACTATGTGAGATTGTAAATGTGACTATGTTAGTTGTTTGGTTCCACAATTTAGTTAAACTATGGGGCAATTCCTTAATGTAAAATAGGTACTGTTTGCATGAAGTGTTGTACATGAAAAGCAATCTGCCTATACAGTGAAACATTCAGATACACTTACTTTCCAAATCATATGAATATTTATGTACTGAAACAACGATTTTCATCTCCATGGGGGGATACACTTAGTTTCCAAATCATATGAATATTTATGTACTGAAACAACGATTTTCTTCTCCATAGGGATATTTGGAGATATAGCACCAGTTGTGACACTTAGGTCCTTATCAAAACGATGGATCATACCAAGTTGACATTTTGGTCGAATAACGATAATCGATTCGAATCACATTCTTCAGAATATCGAGGTTTTTTTTGTTATTCCTTTTCTTTATCTCCAACTTCGTGAACTTGTATATTATTTTCATGTATTTTTTCCTGTAAGACGTGTCATGTTTTTCAATTATTTAACATTTATAATCATGTCAACTTGTTGATACAATGGAGAGTGCTCTGATAATAGCAACAAATCCCCCTACAGTTATCCATGTACATAGTTTATCGATCTTTAATCATTGATTAATTCAATTAAATTTATGATTTTAAACATGTCTTTAGGGAGCGGATCCTTGCATCATGAACAACACATCGGCTTAAAGAGACACCCTTTGTTGCAAACAAGTTTTATGAGCGGCTTAAAGAGATACCCTTTGTTGCATGCCCATACAAACCCAAGGGATCAATGTTTGCCATGGTATAGATGTTTCAGAAGTAGCTAATGTTTGTTAATTACAAATCGCTAAACTTCATCGGAACTTGCTCGTATAGGTGAAGTTAAAATTACTAGCTTTTGTGCACATAGTTGATGATACTAACTTTTGTATGGAGTTGGCAAAAGAATAATCGATTATTGTTTTTCGAGGTGAAAGGAAACCTTGATTGAGATATGTCAATATTAACAAAAGAATTATTTTACTTTTTACTATTATATCAATGTAGGGTATGTTGTTGGCATGAAAAACTGGTTCGAGTGAGTTTTGCAGCGGAGCCAAAACTGCTTCAAGATGCCATTGGGGGCCGAAAGCATTTTGTTTGAGACATGCGAAATATCAGTAATAAATTATGGGACATTGGAAAATCGTCTTGAAGTATTTGGATTATGTGTGTTTAGTTTCACTTGATGCAATTTGATGAATAACTAGTGGGTGCCCGTGCTCCGCACGGGTTTGGAATTGCTGGAGCACGGGTCCGGATAAATACTAAAGACATAAGCGTACTCTGCCGTGTGTTAGCAACTGTTGATGTGAAAATAATCTCACCCTTGTCTTTTTTCCTGAATGTCAAAATCGGGGGCTCATTGTTTAACCTGTAATTATATACATAAATCGAAACTAAGGTTAAAACAGCATAGAATGAGATGTCACATTTATTTTTTTTTAAATCAGAAAAGACAATTATCACAAAAGTACGTTGTTATTTCTTGCATTCAACCCTAAAGAAAACAAATAAATCTACACACCTTAACACCAAGTTTTTGACAAAAACTTTCTGAAAGTAGAAGAGAATATACAGACTGCTTATCCGCCCCCGATGGATCTACAATAACCAATAAAATTAGTCTAAAGGAAAGTGTTAAATGGAAGCAATGGGAACGTACTTTCATTCGTTTGTTTATTATAGCATCCTACTTTCATTTCTTCCTATTACAAGACTATAACCAATTTTAAGGTGGATTTTTGAAAGTAGGATGCTGTAAATGAAAGTAGAATGCTATAATAAACAAAAGAATGAAAGTACATTGCCATTTCTTTGAAAAAATCTCATAATACCTTCAAGCAACCAAAATGTCAATGGGACATACCTCTAAATTTCAAACAAAAACCTTAAACCAATCAAGAAGCAATATATTTATGGATTAAAATTGTTATAGTTAAACAACATGTGATTGTAATTTGTAAACGGAATCGTTGATGGAGGAATTTCCAGCGCGTATGCAAGTCTGAAAACTATAAATTACAAATAAATGCGTAAAACAACCAGGTCGGCGTGAGGAGATGGAGTGGATAGAGCAGTGTTCTGTAGGAGGACTTCAATGCTCGGAATTTTCAAATAATCAAGTACAATTCATTTGCAACAAACTTGCAAATAAGATGATAAGAAAACCAATTCATCATTGGAACAAATAGTTGGTGAATTTATCAAACACTACAATGAAGTGAATGAATTTGTTAGTAGAATCGTAAAGTAAAGACGACCATAAGTACATCTAAAAATTAAAATTCTCTATAAAAGTGGATTTGAAAATAAAAAGTGATATTAAAATTAGGTTTAAAAAAAGTAGCAAACCTTTTACGGGTTTAATAGGAGCACGGCTAAACTGTAAATGTCCAATGCCTTGTAAGACCTCTGGTGGTGCTCCATCTAGCCATAGTCCATCACCGGTTACTTTGTGTTTAAAGTCAGGGTAATTGTGTTTCACCTGGGGTAAATATATATAATTTAAAAAATATATATACAATAACAATAATAAAGAGGGAAATTGATATTTGATAGATATTTGATAAAAAGTAATAATAACCCACCAAGCCCTTGCGTTTCTTTTCACGGTTATCGTCCCATTCTATTGAATTAGTTAACGGATCCCTCTAAGAAGCTGTGAAAAAAAATTATTTTAAGAAAATAATAAAGTGAGGATAAACGGAGAAATATATGTGACAACGTACCACGGTAGATTTGTTTATTGAATTTTTTAGCAGAAGGGGAAGGTCCAGTTTGGCGATCAACAAAGTATATCATTGAATTATGACTTGTGTCAAAACCAAAAAAAAAACACAAACAGAATTCAAAATCTTTAATAATCATAAATTTAAATATCTAAATAGAGTAGATTCTCTTACCCACGTAGGCTAAGCTACTACCACTTGGGGACTATTTGACATCAAAGGCTCAGCAGAAAGAGAGATCAAGCTGAACAATTTGCTACTCAAACATTAAAAGAAATAAAGTTAAATTATCGATGCTGAATATGTATTCTTCTACATAAATCACTTAGTTTTTTCCTTCATGATTTTATCATAAGTTGTACGTATAAAATAGAAATATTATATAAGTCGACCTCTCCAAATTTTGCATCTAATGAAGCCCCACTTCCTGATTTCCTTGGTTTACTGTAAAAAATCATTACAAAATACAAATGTCAGTGCAAATGTTCCAGTAAAAAAAATAAGAAAAGTAGGAAAAGACAAAGCCTCTGGAATTTTTATGCATACCCTGCATCAACTCCTTTTATAAAAGTCGAAAATACCCTGTATTTCCCATAGGTAGATGTTGTAGCAATGAGAACCTGTCAAGAATAACTAATCATGTCAAAATAACAGTTTGTATTACTTACATATATATGCAATAACAAAAGAAACTTATGCATATCTATACATAGTCCATATATACACACCTAAGGGTACACAGGTAAAAAGGGTCTTATAATAGCCGGACAATGTAACATTCTAATAAGGGGCCGTTTCTTTTTTACTTAATTTGAAAAGCTATACATGGTTGTTTCGTTTTAACTTAATCTAGATGGAACGACCTAATGGGTTAAGCCAGAAAACATGGCTTAATGTATTAAGACATTAACCCTTTACCTATTAGCCATTCTTTTCTTCCTCTGCGTTAAAATTGATATAAATATTGTGAAAGTTGGTTTTTGGAATGTAAGGGTAAGATGGACATTTAGTCTCATTATGGTTTATTCAGTCTAAAAAAGAAGCAGTCCTTATGTATACATCACTTATATCTGTACAGTCACTTTAGCATACAGGACTTAATGAGGACAAACTAAGAAACAACCCCTAAATTTATGAGATGCAAATGATGGTGAGAAGGGCAATGAGTTATGAGTGCACAAAAAGTAATTTTAATATCATACTTAAATCAGCAAAGTAGCAAAATTTAAAATGTTTTATGAAATAAAAGATATTATGAACATTATTAGGATGCCAAGGAATCATGCTTTTTCCTGATTAGCTTACTAACCCACCTAAAGAAACAAATATTGTATACGACTAACTTTTTGCAGTATATCTCTTCTTCAGCACCGTGCAAACATTCTTTGGGATTTGGAGTATGCATGAAAAAAATTGGTTAGTGTATGTATAAAAACATATTCTGATCAATAACAATGTAAGCCTTACCCCAATTGGATCGTCAATGGGTTTGATTGCATCTCTTTCGACTTCTTGTCTGAATTCTACATAATCTTCTTTTGCATGCTGTCAATGTAGGATAGTAATTCGGTTATCAGGTTATGTCAAAAGAGCAAATGACTATTCATTATTCAAATAAAACAATTACTATAATTCAGCAACATTTACTATCTGACTTTTATTTTCTTGTTGAAATGCTGCATTTGTTACACAAATTTATAACCATGTTAACATAAATCATAAAGGTTTTACTATTCTCAATCACACAACACGTAACAGTTTACCTGATTTCTTAGTGGTCCGGAATCTAGCTTGTATGGTGTTTCTTTGATCAACTGGTTATCAGTTATCACCCCTGTTCTAGAGTCGGTATGGTCAACGGGTTGTTGACCGATTGAGTCTCCGGTTATGAGGGGTTTCCGGAGGGGAAATCGTCGGCGACGATATCGAAGAGGCTCGACCGTCGTTTTCTCCTGGAGATATTGCTTTGCCTGATGAAATATTTATGGGCATGGCTTGTGACTTGAGTTGGTGTTCGTGTAATCACATAGTTCCTTGCTATTCCTCGCCAATCGCCTTTTCCGAGCTTTTGTAAACCTAATAGAAACATCCGGTGTTCTTCCTCCGTCCACGGCACACCTGCAAATCAAAACACAAAATCAGAAAATCCTTCGAAGCTTGCAAATTTGGATGAGGAAACCGAAGTTCTATTGTTTACCTTTTTTCCTTTCACGGCCTGAAGACGACCCGGCAATGAAATCCACAGACCCGTATCCGTCACCGGCGGCGTTATGATCCAGAGTGTCTCCGGGTGAATCTAGGTCGGTGCCGCCTCCGGGAAACCCATTGAAGAAGGTGCTGCTTCCGGATCGTTGCAGTGACTCAAGTTCCCCATAGTTGCACTCTTCCGAATCGATCCATCAGTAATCCGAACCCCAAATAGCTTCAGACCTCGATTAGGTAAGGGAGAAACTGAGGGAAGAAGAGAAAACGTTTCCACGAGAGAGAAAAGAGGAAGCGGGTGGCGAACGAATCGAGGAAGTTTACCTTGAGTTCTTGAGTAAAAACCCTGAAATTCTTGAGTAAAAACCCTGAAATCAGCAAGTTGCATCTGATGCATGCAAGAGACCGGACTAACAAAACCTTTCTACCATCACCGTCAGTCGTACGCCGCAGTCCGCCGACCCTTCCGCCGTCTGCAACGGCGTTTCACCGGAAACCACACTCGCCGACGCCACCTGATTTCGCCGGAAACCACAGTCGCCGACGTTTTCTTTGGTCGCAGTCTCACACGCACGAGTGTGTGTGTGTGGTGTGTCGATCTCGTCTCTCCCGAATCTCCTTCTTCTTTCCCCCATTTTGTTTTGATTTTTGCTATGGTAACGTATTTGGGGCGGCGAAAAGAAAACGGATCCACATTGGATCCAGACAAACCCGCGTTACACATGTTACACAAAAAAACGTACAACACATTCACAAAAATCACGGCAATTAATATATAGATAAATACCCTCCTACTGATCAACACGTTTGTTTTAACTTGTAAAGTCATGCTCCACACATTTATATAATTTCCTCTTCAGTCACCTAAACCCCAAAAGTCAAACTGGTCAAAAACTCAACGGTCAAAAGTCAAAGTCAAAGTCAAAGGTCAACAACCAGTTAGCGCCGCTATCTTCCCTAGATAGCATTGCTAACTCTAAACGATCTCAAAACATCAGCACATACCATGACTGAGTTAGCGCCGCTAACTCCTCTGTTCAGCCAAAATCCTCCAAAAGCTCTTAAATCGTTAAGTCATGGTCTTAAACCCTCCAGGATCCTTCCAAGCAGTCCCTAGGTCCATAAAAATCCCGACTTTCCCATTCAAACATGACCATACATGTAAATGGTCAAGATCTAGGTCAAAAAATGAGTAAAACTAAGTTTAACACTCAAGGGAGCTTGGCTTACACCCCAAGTCAGTTCAAAACTCTCCAAGGAAGGCTCAAGGGACATAAAGTTCCAACCTTTATCATCCCACCTAAAGATCAAACAACAAGAGGACCAAAAACCAACCAAAAGTCCTCATAAACACTAGCAAAACCTTAAAAACACTAAAAGATGGAAGCTTTACTCACAGTGGTCCAGAAGAAGTGAAGATCTTGCGGAATCCCACTTGAAAAACACATTCTAGCACCACCATGTAAGGCTAGCAATCCTAACCCGAATCTGCTAACCCACCCGAACCCAACCCAATAATTTGCAGGTTGGGTTTATATTCTCAACCCGTTTAATTAAATAGGTTGGGTTAGGGTTGAAAATCTCAACCTGATTTCAACCCGTCAACCCGTTTATATATATATATATATATATATATATATATATATATATATATATATATATATATATATATATATATATATATATATATATATATATATATATATATATATATATATGAATTATTTTTATATTAGGTAATTAAGTTTTATTGGTTTATGGGGAAATGACTCGTCGTACACAAGCTTAGAATTTAATTTTCTTGCCGGCAAAGTATTCATTCATTCTCAAACTATCGGACTATCCCTTAATTAATCCCCTATCGGTTTCTCTTTGAACTTTCAAGTTTCTCGCACTATGGCTGATTCGACTACCGCCTTTCTTCTTCATAAATCACGAAAAAATACCAATCAGAAGAACACACGTATTGTAGATTTCTCGCATTCTACTTTCTTCTTTTCTCAACCTGATTTCATATCTAGAAGACGATTTAGTAATCGATTTTCTCAACCTGATTTCAGACATCAGTAATCGATTTTTATTTTAGTTTTTTCGTTTAAGAATCCTTTCAAAATGCACAAAATCACCAAAAGCCATTCCAAAGGGGCTAGAGAGTGTTTGGGACGTTCTTGGGAGCTGAAAAGTGAAGAATGGTGGTTACATTAGGGTTTAATACCTTTATATATGACTCATAGGTCAAAATCTAAGGTTTTGGCCCAAAAACAACAGTTAGCGTCGCTAACCCTAAGATTGTGCAAACCCATAAACCTGATCCACATAGCGTCGCTAAGGAATACATAGCGCCACGCTATGGCTTGTCCATAGCGTTGCTATCTCTCATTTAGCCCAAAATCCAAAACTTAATTCTTTTAACTTTGAGCTTGGAAATTTCGGGTTTAGGGTCTTATAATATCACCCAGCTAACATATTTCAAGACCAACAAAGGGTTAATTTAATATTTGATGGATGATAACTTACATGGCCATGTAGAGTTTTCCATTTGATTTACATGGCCCTGTAAAATGCCATCAACAAACAAAAATGGGGAAAAACTCTTCACTAATCATTTCACCCAAATTGATTTCCAACTCACACGGAGTGAATTTTAATGATTTAAGGTCAATCTAAGTCATTGGAAATACTGTTTAACACCTACTTCATCACCATGTAAATATTAAATTTCAAATGTCTTAAATTCAATGGTTTTCATCATTCTTATCCATCACATCTCAATTCACTCTAGGGACCAAGTTCAATGGGTTTTATAGATTGGGATTGAGCCACAACATTAAAATCGTCGTCCTAACACTTCTAAAAACCATTAAATAACATCCCAATCATAAATCATCTTTAAAATCCATGATATTTGTCCATTACCCATCAAAACTTCAAAATAGGGTTAGGGGAGTAGTTTTTCAACGTGGGAGGTATACTAGTGGATTTAGTTGATGGAAGCAAGCTCAAAACCGAATCTCAAATTATTTTTACATGATTTCCTACAAAACACTCTCATTTGTTTCTTTCTCTTAGCAAAATGAAAGATTACAAACCCTAAGGGCGTGTTTGTTTCAAGTATTCTAATGGAATTCAAAGAAATTGGAAAGATAAATTATGTTCAAAGCGTGTCTGGTTGAAAATGTCATAGAATGGAATTGTATAAGATTCCATCAAATTCCATATATGCATGATTGGATTTATCGTTCCTTTGGATAATGTCAAATAATTTAAATTCCGTTGTTTATCTTTTCTTATCTCCAATTAAAATGACATATTTAACCTTATAAATGCTAGTTTAGTCATTTTATATACTTTTCATTCAAATTCTTTCGATAAAATTTGCAAAAAAACAAAAATCAACATATAATTTCATTTCATTACTTGTCAACCAAACGTGCTAGAGATTCTAATTCCTTAGGATTCCAATTTTTTCAAATTCTCATTCATCCAAAATATTCCAATTTCTTTCTAAACAGATTGTGAACCAAACACACCTAAGAAAGTTTTACATCAAAGTTTACCCGCCTCTCACAAATTAGCCAAAGTACTTTTACATAATCCAAGTACCGCCTCAGATGGCTTAATTTGTCACATTTCTTACTTCCACACACATTGAAATTTAACATATCCATCATTTTCTCCAAGTCTATAACAACTAAAGGTTAAGTACCAAAAACATCATTGTACTTCAAATTCTCACAGGCCTTAATTTCACATACGTGGTAGTTTTCATCTCAATTCCGATCTTCTTTTTCATACTAACACCTGGTTGACAATCAGATACCATGTAAACCTTTTAATGACAAATTTTCACACTGTTATGATTAAAATCGTTCAAATTCAAATCACGGGTGTTACATTATCTATGATGACGACTTTGTCGTCGGCGGAGATCCGTACGTTCGTTTATGAGGTACAAAATAGAGCATCTAATGTGTTTTTGTATTTTAGTTGAACTTATTTCGGTCCAATGATCCAAGTAGGGGTATCTTTTTATTTTCCGCCATGTTGGTGTTTAGATTACAATAAACCCTTACAACAATAAACCCTACCACCGTGACAAGTGTATTATAATTAATTTGTTTCACCTTGCCTCCACCAAAAGAACCCTTGAATATAACACAAATAACAGAAATGATTTTTGAAGATCTCTTAACTTTATTCTTGCGTCGAACAATATCTCTAACTTGGTTGAGAATGTTCATTTTCGTAAATTATTCCTTAAAAAGAATATTATCTGCTATATTGTTCCGTATATATTGGAGGAAGAACTGCAAGTTGAAGGGCCCGGTGTATCTAACGATGTAAGGTTGTGTCTTAATCTTCTTCGATTCTCTCACTCGAACTCTTGATAGCTTTCAAAACGGCTCGTTTTACCACCTGCGCATCTATGTCATCAATCTGTCCCTCATTCTGCAAAAACCGTAACATTTATGGAGACACAAGTTGGAATGAAACAGATATACATATAATTACGTGCAGAAGAAACCAAGTTGTAGTATGCAAAGTTGTGTAAACGGCAGGTCGAAAGCAAAGTACGGGACACTACTCTACATATGATGTAACAAAATTACAAATCCAGTTTGTTGTTTCCACCATTAACAATGAAGTAGAAGCAATTAGAACTGTAATAATATGAACATTTCCATACAGACGGTATCTGACGCTATGTGTGCAAGAATAGTGTTTGGGTGGAAGCAAGTACCCAAACATATGGAAACAAGTAATTAAAGTAGCTGCTTACTTCGCCTATGGCCTGGAGATGGAACTTATCGGAACAAGACACCTTAGCATCACATACGTCAAGTCCAAGCTCTTCAAAGGCTTCCAGGACCGAGACAAGTACACCAGGGCAATCCTCTTCTGAGAAGACATTAATTTGAAAACCCTTATTTAGGGTTTCTACCGTGACTTGCTAAAATTTTATAAGAAAAAAATATTTTAGAAACAGTATCAACGTAACGTGAAATATTATCCTGTTTTTGAGATGAAACGATCGAGGGGTTACCATAGGTAATGAATTATCTTGGCTTGAACTTGTGATATCTTCATGGAGTCTTTCTACCTTCTCCTTCAACTCTTCGATATACTTCGCTGCATCAACAATTATTGATGTTTTGTGTACCTGCGAGTCATAATTAAACCAAGCATCATATTAATCTGATTTTTAAAGATCACTTACCTTTGCTCAACACTAGATCATGTAACTCAAGGATTAAAACTTGTAATTAAAAAGGTACACATAAATAGCATGCGTTTAGAAGTGTTACGCTACAATGATAAATAATAAAATCGGAAAACAATTGAGTGTCAATCATTTTTTGTTTTTGTGGGTCTCACTTAGCAATCAAGTACTAAAGCTAGTAATTAGACTCGGATAAATTTCTGAATTTACTGAACATCTAAACTAAGAAGTTTACAGCACTGGAATGGGAAACAGATCGAAGTTGTTTGAGCTTCTGATATAAAGCGTTTCTTCTATCCTCCTTAGAACCCATTATTGTTCAATCTGTAAGAACTAGAAAACATTCATATGGGATTTTCAGAAAAGAATGAGAGATTTATAGACGATGATGATGACTCATAATCTATAATTGTCGGTTTCTCCATGATGACCTAAAGACTAAGACATAAACAGTTACAATATGTTTGTACAATTACAGAAGCACCCTTCTACCGGGATTTACCGTGGGCCTGAGCCAATTATACTAAAATAAACATAAAACGCGGAAATGGAACAGAGTTTCCGGAAACTGTATGCTCGTTCATGAGCACCCTCTAGTTTCAAAAAATAGTGATGGTAAATTGCCTTCTAATTTCATGGAAGTCAATGAATCGCCCACAAGCGGTGGATCAAGATTATTGCAGGGTAAATCAAAATTATTTCCGTACATCAAGATAATATAATTTTTCCAACAGCATGAAGAATCTAGATTAAAACATAGCTAGCGAGAGGCTAATGTTAGACTTAAGTACATCAATATAACCTATATATCTGCATGGAAACATGACATTGCCATATTGTAGGTACACTAAACCGATCACAATTTGATTGGGTTCCGGTCGGCATTCTATTAAGACTTAAACAGTACATTTACAACATACTGAAGTCTATTAACCTTGCCGTTAGAGCATTCACAAGATCAATAGTATACAATATATATATAAAGTGATACCCAATTGGCCAATTTCAATGACAAATCAATAAAGTCTTTTATTTAACGGTGAATTATATATTTTTTTTTTGGAAACGGTGAATTATATATTTAGAAAATACTAAATGGTTAATTACATATAGACTGTATATTTTGCCAATTTTTCGGTTTATACATGAAATTTTATCTAAAAACAACCCACAAAAGTTGGGTACGTACCTTTTCGTTTTGCGTATATTAACTTGTATAAAGGTATACTTTTGGTAAACGTTAGCTTAGGTGTAGTCAATTGATGAGATGGAAGATTGAGTGGCATCCCAACCTAATTTAAATAAATAATCCTTCGATTTGTAAACAAAAAGCGTGGAGGTTCCTTTCTTATTTATCGTTGTCGTCGTCATCTTCTTCTCCTCCTCCTCTTCCTTTATGGCCTCATCATCTATGTCAAGCTTCACAAGAAGGATAATGATTGTAATGGTGAAATCCAAACGTGTTATTTTGAGTTTGAATCTCCTTTATTTACGTCCTATACTACTAAGAACCTAGATAGGAGGTTTTTGGGAAGCCCAAATTTCAAGGTTTGTGGTATAATCAATAGGTAGATATTGTAATGTGGTCAACTCTTATTCATTTCATCTATAGGGGAAGGTTCAATATAGAACCAAATAATACCACCTAACCACATAACCATATTCTTAGCCGTAAGGTTAGAATACGCTCAAAATGGTATGATGGTAAAAAGTATAACAACCAAATGAAATCCCTAAAATATAGGAGGATCAAATGTTACATGATTTTATTAATTGCACCGTTGAAACATATGGTTCATATATAAAAACATGTATGCAGAGAAAAAAATAAAGATATGATTGAAACCACTGTAGAAAACTATGTTCATCAATGAACATATATGTTCATAAATGAATAGTACCGTAAATCATGAAAGAAATAAGTTCATGCTATGATGATATGTTCATGAATTAACATATGATGTTTTGAAACTCCAGTTCACAAGTTTTAACATGCCCTAGATTTGATGTCAAAAGGGGATGGGTAAAAAAACCAAATATGCCCTTACCCGGGTATGATTCCCTATATAAGGTGCATAGTTTCTTATTGCATCCCTTTTAATCTAATCCGTTGATATAATGATCCAAGAGTTATATGGATGATTATGTGGTTAGAAGATATTATTTGGTTCTATAGTGAACCTTCCTTCATCTACATATGTTTCTTTGACAGAGTATGAGGATATTTATATACATGCATGAGAAACCAACACTAAAAAGCTACAAATATATGCTTCTCAAAGGGCAATCGGAGATGAAGGACATGAAGTCTGATAAAAGTATGAGGATATTTAAATACGTATGATGTCGATGGCCCGAGGTAGAACACTCAATGGCTAGGGTAGCCTGTTAAACCCAGTAAGCCTCTCAACCCCTTAACAATAGTGGGTTGTGGCCAGCTCAACATACTATCAATCTTGCTTTTATCTACTAATACCCCTTCACTGCTCACCACATGCCGAAAATACTCTAACCTTGCCTGACCGAAAGAGCATTTCGATTTCTTCACAAACAACTTGTGTTGTTTTAAAGTTTCAAACACTATCCTCAAGTGTTACAAGTGGCTATCTAGGCTGTAACTGGAAATCAAGATGTCATCGAAAAAACCCAGTAAAAATTTCCTCATATAATCCATGAAAACCTCAGTTATTAAAGTCTGAAATGAGGCTGGAGCATTAGTTAAACCAAAGGGCATATTAACTCATAATGGCCCTAGTGAGTTCGAAATGCAGTCTTGTGTATATCATCTTCAAACACCCGAATCTGATGGTAACCACTTCGAAAATCAAGCTTCGAAAATCTCCTGCCACCATGTAATTCATCAAGCAATTCCTCAGGATGGGGAATTTCTCTTTAATGGTGATGACATTGAGTGCTCGTTAACCGACGCAAAATCTCCATGTATTGTCTATTTTTTTCACCAGCAACATTAGACTTGACTGAAGTAGCATATAGACTTGACTGAAGTAGCATATAGACTACTAATGAGGACAAGTATTACATGATCGAGGTTCCATACTTGAGTGCCATTGGGAGTCTCATGTATGTTATGCTCTATACTAGACCCGATTTAGCTTATGCGGTTTGTGTGGTAAGCAGGTTATGAATAATCGAGGGACGGTTGAAGCGATTAAGTGGATAATGTGATACTTAAAGGGAACGACTAATGTATGGTTTATGATACTAACACACGGAAGAATAGCTTGGTTGGATATGCAGACTTGGATCATGGTAGTGATTTGGTGAAAAGAATATCTCTTACATGTTATGTTTTCTCTTTATTCATATGTGCTATAAGTTGGAAGTCAACATTACAAGCTACTATTGCCTTGTCCACAACTGAAGCAGAATACATGTATATGACCTTAGGAATAAATGAATGCATATGGTTACACGATCGTGTTCAGAGTCTTAGTTTTGAAGGTGGAGAAGGCTAGATTATTTTTTTATAGTCAATGCGCATTGTGTCTTGCAAAGAATTCAGACAATCCTGCAAAGACAAAACACATTGATGTACGATTGAATTTTACCAGAGATGATTTGGAGGAAGAATGGTTCTCTATTTAGAAGATTGATACCAAAGAGATTCTAGCTGATATGTTGGCAAAGTTGTTGCCCACAGAGAAGTTCAAGCACTGCTTGGACTTAGTGGATGTTCACAAGAAATAAGTGCCTACGGGACGAGATGGCAGAAGGAAGCTGAAAGTTCTTGGTTTCTTGAGTTTGGAGCATACTTAAGTCAAGGTAGAGATTGTTAAATTTGACTTGAGAATTGAAGACCTGACCATAGAATCATAGAATGAAGTGATGAAACCCGACACCTGGTTTTTTAAATAGGATACGTATTTGGAGTAGGCTAAGGGCCGTTAGCCTCGAAGTCGTACACGACCTGTGTTGATATGTGCACTTGGGCCTGACCCGATTACTGTTTAGGGTTTGTGTTATTTGATGTCTATAAATAAAGGCTCGTAGCTAGGGTTTCAACTATACGGTAACACGCCATTCAAACCCGTGAATAATAATACTCCCTACTGCCATTTGAATGTAGGTCAGACCAAACCACATTAAATACCATGTCTCGTGTATGTGTGATTTTATTCTCGTTAATTTGTGAAAGTTTGATTTGGCTGTCTAAACAACTCTCCTTTCTTGCAATATCCTTTGATCCCCAAGGTTCTTGATAGATTGTTAATAAAATTTATTTTTTCAAAAAATAGTATAAAGAATCAAAAGATAGTAGTATATGCTTGTAAACTTGGAATCAACTTCAAACAATTGTCCGAAATACTTGTTGCTTGTAACCTAGCACTTCTAAAGGCTTCTTAACAGCTACGAGTGAGAAAGTCAAGAGACACTATCTCCATTCATATAGAACTGTAAAGGGTAGTAGCGCTGTTTTCTTGAAAGACTAGTGAAAATATAAAAATTAAAACCAAATGTCCGACGATTGCTACAAACAATTCCATCCAGCTATCTTGAAATCTCCGATTCACATCAATTAGTATCAACTCCCCTATTTTTAGAGCAACAGGATATATATTCGAATTCTCCATCCATATCTCATTTGGTTGATGTTTTACATCTTTTCAGCAGGCTCAATTATCAACATGTTTAATAAATTTAATAATATAAAGTTTAATGGATATGATTGATGTTGTGGAAAATTAAAAATTTCCACCATCAATAAGGAATCAACAAAGCCATTGTATGGGGCGCGGAATATATAAGGCAGGAGTAAGAAATTTTCTGATTCGCGAAGCATGTTGAATAAAAGTATGATTTAATTCATCTGTCGATGGCAATTTGCATGTAGCGAAAATTTTCTAGAATTTATTGTATGTCCTTGTCTAAATTACCGAGTTTTTGCCATGAGAGACTAAGGGGACAAAAGACGAAGAGGACAGTAAGAGAAAGACAAAGGGAGTGGTGGTTCAGTCTATCGAATACCCCGTGAGATTGTTTTGGATGCATTAACAGCTAATACTAGCAACGGAAACACAAACTTACAACACAATTTTGTTTGACATCTTTCAAAAATTCCCTCTTCTCTGTTCTTTCTATGTGTCGCTATCTAAAGTCCCCACGCCACCATCACGAGATACATCTCAATCACCCTCTCTCTCTCTTTCCTCGTGCAATTTTAATTACCTCAGTTATTCTTTTTTTGTTAGTCAATATCTTGCTCATGATTGTATCATCTCTAGTGCATTTTCTTCCCATATTGTGGTAGAAGGTTGCTTTTGGATACTGATGTTAGTTAGATAGATGCTTGGAATTTGTAGATAATATATTGGATTAACATCCCAAGTGTGGCGAGTAAAATTAGCGGAACCGATGATGAAATCATGAAACTGAAAACATTTTATATGATAACACCATTATTTGATAAAAATGTGTTCTATTGCACAGAAATGGTCAACCGATAAAAAGGGTTAAAAACTAAAGACTTATGAGATAAGTATAGCTTGACTATAATTGAACACTTCCTAGTTCCTAATAATGGCAACACCTTTCCTCCTTAATTTAATATATTAAAAATCCCGAGAATTTGGTAATTCTTTTTACATAATATATTAAAAAAATACCATAAAAACTCTGCAAACATTGCTCTACGGACTATATTTAAAAATTTTCACAAAAATGACTTATATATATATATATATATATATATATATATATATATATATATATATATATATATATATATATATATATATATATATATATATATATATATATATATATATATATAAGCGATCGGGTGAATACTCTTCTTAAAGTGAGGACTCGTGAGGACACCTTAAAAAAATTGAAAAAAAATAAAAAAATAAAAAAAATAAAATGGATCATATTACTATATTGTAGAAAAAAAAATCGAAAAAAAAACTTTTGGATCATTATTTTTTTTATATGAAACAATGATCCATAAAATAAAATTTTTTGTGGATCATTACTGTTTCTCAATGATCCAAAAGAAAGTTTCCATTTTTTTTATAATGATATAGTACTATTCTCGATTTTATGATTTGTATTTTTTTATATTTTTTTTCAATTTTTTTAAGGTGTCCTTATGAGTCCTCACCGAAAAAAGTGTCCTCACCGGAACGGGACTATATATATATATATATATATATATATATATATATATATATATATATATATATATATATATATATATATATATATATATATATATATATATATATATATATATATATATATATATATATATATATATATAAAGGATCGTGTAGAAACTCAAAATCCGGTAAAAATTGTAAGGACAAATCTGGACATTTAATCTTGAAAAATGGGTGGATAAGATTCAATGTGAATAAAATGTCACATCTTAAAAGTTTGGGGGACTAGTTGTCTAAAAATCAAAACTATTGGGTGGATAATACAAATTAATAAGGGTAATATGGTAATTTGAACGAGACCCCCACCAGATTGCGACACTTGTCGCCATCTGGCTTGCTGGGTTTTTTTTATTCCCCCGCTTAGTTTTTGGGCCATAACTTTTTTTTCTTTGTAAAAAAAATTCTAAAAAACCAAAGTTCTTAAAATCTAATTCTCTACAAAAAAAGCACCATCATGAAATTTTGAAAAAAAATTATTTTTTTATTTTTTTAAAAAATCAAAAAATCAAAAAAATTATCCAAAAATTATGAAAATTTAAAAGATCATTTTAGACATCATATTAGTAAGTTTTTAAAAACAAAAATTTGAAAATAAGTTTTTTTAAGTGTTTATTTTTATATTTTTTAGTAAAAAACTCATCAAAATAGCAAAAAAATATACATGATCCAAAAATATTAAAAACCAAAATATGCTTTATGATTCAAAACTTATGATCCAAGATTCAAAATTCGTTATGATCCAAGATCCAAAACTCGTTATGATCCAAAACGAGTTTAAAAAAAACATACAACGACAAAATGATTCAAAACTTATGATCCAAGATGTAAAAAAACTATGATCCAAAATGTTATGATCCAAAAATACATGATGCAAAACGTTATGATTAAAAATATCATGATCCAAAATGAATATATTAAAAATACGATTAAAAAACGTTAAAATTAAGATTAAAAAATATTAAAAATTAAAAAATATACATCAAAAATGAAAAAAAAACAAAAAAGTTCAAAATCGAGTACTGTAGCATTCAAAAAAATAAAAAAAATAAAAATCTAAAAATCGAGTATACTCGAAAATAAAAGAAATTTGAAAAAAAAAATTATTTTTTTTCAAATAAATAAATAAATAAATAAATAAAACAAAAAAAACGAAAAAGGAAAAAGAATGAGAAAAAAACTCACTTAAATCATGTTGGATGAACATGCGTCAGATATGATCGTATCCTCGAGTCCGTGTTTCGTTCCGTGGACGTGCGTCACACGGGATTGCGTCACGTCGAAGGAAGATGTTTGACGTTATTGCCCTTAGGTGAAGGATTGGACGAGAAGAGTTCTCGAGGTTCCTACATGATCCTAACCATATATATATATATATATATATATATATATATATATATATATATATATATATATATATATATATATATATATATATATATATATATATATATATATATATATATATATATTAAAAATAATGCGCTTTTCGTGGAACATTTTTACAATTTTATTGAAATTTCTAAAATTATTAAAAAAGGGTTGAATATGATTAATTTTGAACAATGTTTGTAGAATTTAAAGTACAAATATTCCTTTTTAGAAAAAGCATGCACCTGTTTCAAATTAGCAATATATTTTAATACTTTTTCTCATTATACTTAATTTATGTATGAATGTTAATTGAAAATATTCAGGTGGGTTTGGAAAAAAATGTCAACTTAAAATGGTGCAGGAAAACTGGTCTACACCTATTTTACTTTTATAGATATATGCAAAGAGACAAAATAAAGAAGTAATGTTTGTATACAGTATACCATTAAATCAAGTCTTAAATTCTGTTGAAACCCTTTTTGAATTTATTTCAACATCTGAGTGCCATTTTTAAGATTAGACTACCTCCACTGTCAAAGAAAATTTACATTTGACTTATAAGTGCCATCTCAGATTGCTTTTTAGATATGAGATCAAGACATACAGGTGTAAAATGTGCAACGATTAGTTAGATAAAAAATTAATCTAAGTAATAAACTACAAACTCAATAAAGCTAGTGTTTCTGAACACAAAGTAATAAAAACTGATGGCATGGACTCCATTTCAAACCAAAATATCACAGATAGGTAAGTGATATTCATGAACAAATCTATTAGTAAAATAGGACAGCAATCATTACCAACTAACAAATTCCAAGAATAAGGAATCGAATTCCATGTTTCACTTATACGATTTTGAATATTTAAATCAAATCAAATCAATCAAGTACTTTTAACTTAATAACTTATTGTTAAGGATGCCAAGAATTAAAGTAGGAAGCATTTCAAAGTAGGAAATGGAAACCTGACCAGGATGAAAGTACAATGCTTTGATTAGGTAAACATTTCAAAGTATAATGTCTTAATAAGGTTGGGCAATTACTTTCCCTGTCCCCGTTTTGGTTCCCTATCCTTGCTCTGGTCGTTGTTCCGGCTGCGATTCCACTTTTACATCCCCACCTCGTCCCTGTTCCAGTTAATGGTGATGTGAAATGGCATTCAGGCTATTTGAACTCGTCATGGATATCATTATGCTCTTAGAAGACTATACATGTACCGAAAGAAGATCGAAGAGCAGTTGTAAATGGTAACATTTTCATGCTTTTAAAAATACACTGGTATCTGTCCAAATACTATTACTTCATGACTTCATCTGCAAGCCACACACACACTCACACATAACAGTAACACATATCATTATACATGCACACACAATATAAAAACATAATTCGGCACATACACCCACCAAGAACACACACTCACAACACATATATTTATCTATTCAAGGCCTTAGTGCATAACCAGGGAAAGATTCGGATCCTTGTAACCTTTTAAGTGTAGTATCCAATGTCTGTAATCCCTGAAAAAAAAGCCAAGATATTATCAATGTCTGTAATCCTTTGAAAAAAAAGCAACCTACTATCAATTGTTACATTACTTTTAAATAGCATTAGGAGGTTTTGCAGCTCATTCTAATAATCAAATTGAAATCCCAACTTTTATTAGACCGTCTTGACCAAACCTCGTGTAAGGGAGAGTTCATGTTTTTCAAAATACAAATTTACCCTTAGCTTGTCATGGTAATCCACATGCCTGTCCATTTCCTCTTACAACTCCAAGAAGGTTATGATGGTGGTCTGGACTAAACGAACCCTTTGTAAGTTAAGGACTGTTTTACCCTTGAAGGGTCTAAATGCAAGTGTCCCTCTCTTCCCTCAACGCATTAGAGACATGCTTTATGCATTAAGTCGAAAAGAAATACCCTTAATATATATTTGGCCTCCTTAAGTTAATCAAGTGAAAATGAAGCATACCTTTTGGCTGAATCTTTGATATTTTCTTGTGAAGCAGATGGTATGAGGTCGGCTTTTGTTTTCTTCTTTTTGTGTCTGGATCAAGAAAGCCCATTATGATATAAAAAATAGTCAAAGGCACCAATTCAAAATTCACACCTCATTCCATATGGAAAATTCTTCAAAAAATTCCCTTTTTTGTGATTTGAAATTCAAAATAAATTCTATCAATGCCTATAACCAACCAACATAACAAAAGAAAATAGCAAAATCAAACAAAAAGGGCAGTGGCACGAAGGCAGCACCAATCGACTCCACTTTGGCTCTACTCTTTACATCTCATTAATTTCTTTGGGCAAAATCCACTCCCTCGCCACCCAATGTAACACCCGTGTCCGAGATAGAATTTTAGATCAAAAGTAAGAGCGTTATATCATTTGGTGTAACCAGGTAATGATGTTATGGTCATTATAAGCTAAGAAAAACATTAGTTATAAAAATCAGCATTGTATGCCGATCTTAGAAAAATCATAATTAATTCTATAAAAATCGGATTGACCTCAAACCAGTGCACAAAGTTTGAAAATTGAGTCTAGTTTAAGTGGTAAAAATTTTGTAGATCGCGACGCGACGGGGTATGGGATTGCGACGCGATCTTTGTCGGCAGTGTTATTTGAGTTCGTGATGAAGTAAGCGCTTACGTATGAGATAGGGACGCGATCTGGGGTTGGATCGCGTCGCGACGGGGGTCCAGGAGCCTATAAATACGAGTTCTCAGCCTCATTTTGAGGCAAAACACACACCAAACACATATAAGATATAGAGGAGTGTTCTGGTAAGGAAAATATGTTGAGGGAGGATGATGGGAGGTGAGAAACGAGTGGTAGCTAGCAACGAGGTGCTCGGGAACTGTCAGCGGTTCAGAACGGGAAATGCGACAGGACTCCGAGAAAACGCCAATCTCAGGTGAGTAATCGCTACCGTATCTCCCTAATAGTTTATATGTATTAAACTATAAAATACGAAGGGTGTAATAGACTTATTTCCAATAATTCATAATTCCAAGGGTAATGCCGATTGATTTACTTACGGGGACGGTGACTAGGCCGATTACTTGGGATCTGGTTGTTGGATTTTCCGAAAGGCTAAAATGCTGAAAGGATCCTGCCACCCCAACTAATCTTCTACCTGGCCGTTCTTTACTTGATAAATCATGGAGTGTCGTATTGGAATTATTGAAGGAAATATAAAGCTGTAAAGTATTATAATAATACTTATGTGGGAAACAGGTGTGTTGTCATGAGGGTAAGTCGAAATTATAAATCTAAAAGTATCACAAGATGATACTGAGCAGAGTGATTAAGTAATGGTATATAATGCATGTCAGGGGACTGCAAGATTTACCATATAATAATAAAACACGAGGTAATCATAGATGTACTATGACCATACCTGTATGAGAAAGCCGTTAAGTGAATGGGTATACTGTGAGACGGTATAAGTATTCGTGAAAGCTAATACCAAATAATAAACAAAAAGAGGTGACAGTAGCTAAAGAGGTGAGTCGTGACGATGTAAGATAAGACTGTGTGGGACAGTCTAATAATGAGTATCAGTGGATGATACTGTATAGCGAGTGACGTCGGGTAATTTGGTAGTTTCACAGTGTGAAGTACGAGTCGGATAGGACTGTGAAGATGGCAGGAATGGTGATCCTGTAACGTGTGTGACCATATAGGTCATACTGTGATTAGATTACTCACTAAGCTTTACAGCTTACCCTGTTGTTTTATGTGGTTTTGCAGGATAGGTAACGCTTGGCTTGGATCATGGGACGATCCCTGGTGATATTATCTTGTAAATTCCAGGCTGAAAAACTGGGCGTTACAAGTTGGTATCAGAGCCAAGATTTGAGTGAACTAGGATAAGATCCCTAGACTCAAATTAATAGTCACATGAGAATTGTGTGCTAAAATATAAAAATCACAAACATATTATGATAAAAGTCGAACGTAGATAAAAGCAGTTTATTCTAACATGATAATAAAAATGTTAGTAAACTCTTTCAGAGATAAAAAGAACTGGAGAAAATGAGTAAGTTTGTGTGGTATTTCCCAAATACGGGAAAGGTGTTAAAAGTAAATCCAGATGCAAATTTTGTCAAACAATAAGGTTTTGAAAGTTAATTTGAAAGAAAATTTTTGGGAAATTTGAAAAGTAGGGTATAGCTGAGAAATACGAAGGATTTTGACAAGCTGACCTGAAGCTGAGTCCAAAATAATTTGGAAAATGTTTTGAAAAAGTATAAGCTTAAATAAAAATTCTAAAAGTACGAGTTGGTGAGTGGATTTATGAAAATATATGGCGACAGCCGTAGCAAAGAAAAAGTGATAAATATATGTGATGATTGGATGTGAGATGGTAAGAACTATAAGAAATGAGTTCGTGAGGAGTTATACAATCTCTAAATGAGACAAGTGTTGAGGTATGTGGTAGTACTAGACATGTCTAAGTCTAGCATGTGGATAATATGGGGTTGAGGAATTGAGAGATAAAGGGTGGCTCGACGTACTGAGCAACATAGAGATGTTCGCAAGATGCACTGAGCAGATACACATGATCCGACATACAGGATATGCGCGGCTCCGAGTGCTGAGCGGTGGAGTTTGAGCAGATACGCATGACTCGACGTACAGAGTATGCGCGGCTCTAGGTGCTGAGTAGGTTAACTTTGAGCAGATACGTATGACTCGACGTACTGAGTATACGCGGCTCAGAATATTAAGCAGGAGAGTATAACTTGAGATACTGGGTAGAGTAGATTATGTGGAAAATTCACCGGAGACATAAAAGAAATAAGGCTGGAAGATATCCTGAGTAAACATAAGACTAATTGATTTATTCCTTCCATTCTAGAAGAATTAAGGGTACTATTTTACTTAGTTAATGTCTAAGTACCAGGGACCATCCAATCATCACTAAAAAAAATAAAGGTGAGGTTATTACCAAATAATGTAATGGGGTACTTTCCCAAAACATAGTTGATTTTTCTACTGATGTAAAGGTTATTTTATGACCAGAATCTTACAAGTAGAAAGATATTTCAAAGAAAGAGTTATTTTGCTGAAAAAGTTATTTTATGACTAAAGTGTGAAAGGAATAATCCTTTAAAAATAGTCATTTTACGACTAAAGAAGTCATTGTTATGACTAATGGAAATCAAAAGAGTAAATGTTTTTAAACAAAGAGCATCTGTTTAAAAAGAGAAGTGTGAGTAGTTACTTAGAGAAGTAAATACAAATTTAGTGAGTGTTGAGATGACCTAATCGGTCGGCAGTTCTAGGGTGTACGTTGAGTCTTTGGGACTTGATATCGTAGAGGGTTCAGAAGGGGACGAATACGTGAGTATTAGGTGGTGATAATTATAGGATATGCTATCATATTGTGGGAGGAGATTTTGTAGTTGTATGTGGTGGCTGAGCTGATATGAGGATTCTTGTTGTCATGAGGTTGGTTGCAGAGCTGTGCAGTTGTGTGTGTTAGCTGTTAAGCCTTTAGAGCAAAAAGCTGTTTATTCTGTGGGGCCACTTATACGTGTAGTTGGGACCACTTATTAGGTGGGGCTACTAGTATTGTGGTTGGGACCACTTATGCTGTGGGGCTACTTGTACTTGTGGTTGGGACCACTTATTCCGTGGGGCCACTGGTACCTGTAGTTGTGACCATTTATTCTGTGGGATTGCTAGTACTTGTGGTTGTGACCACTTATTTAGCGGGGCCACATTACTAGTATATGTGGTGGGACCACATATGTGTTGTGATAATCGTATGAGCAGTAATTGTGGTGGGACCACATACAAGTGTTGTGATGGCTTTATTGGCCGACAGTTCTAACAGACATGCAGTTGGGTGTCTAGTAAATTTTTGTGACTCGATACCGTGAAGGGTCGATGAAAGGACGAAAAGCTGAGCTGTTGAGGTTGTGAAGAGCAGGGATTGTGATATGATGTGGTGAATATGTGATTATGAGTATACAATGCTTAACGAGTACCTTGCATCTATGATGTCTGTGTTGTGAGTGTATGAGATTACATAACGCGTACTTTGTAGTTTCAATAGGTTGGCCTAGTTGATTAGAGGTGGTTAATGTGCCAGTATTGTGGTGATACCCCTTTGAGTTTACTAATGCAACCGCATTGCGTTGAAATAGGGGGTGGTTGAGTGAAAGAAACAAAATATAGTGGATGCTGGAGATTTCGGGGACGAAATCTTTTTAAGGGGGAGAGAATTGTAACACCCGTGTCCGAGATAGAATTTTAGATCAAAAGTAAGAGCGTTATATCATTTGGTGTAACCAGGTAATGATGTTATGATCATTATAAGCTAAGAAAAACATTAGTTATAAAAATCAGCATTGTATGCCGATCTTAGAAAAATCATAATTAATTCTATAAAAATCGGATTGACCTCAAACCAGTGCACAAAGTTTGAAAATTGAGTCTAGTTTAAGTGGTAAAAATTTTGTAGATCGCGACGCGACGGGGTATGGGATCGCGACGCGATCTTTGTCGGCAGTGTTATTTGAGTTCGTGATGAAGTAAGCGCTTACGTATGAGATAGGGACGCGATCTGGGGTTGGATCGCGTCGCGACGGGGGTCCAGGAGCCTATAAATACGAGTTCTCAGCCTCATTTTGAGGCAAAACACACACCAAACACATATAAGATATAGAGGAGTGTTCTGGTAAGGAAAATATGTTGAGGGAGGATGATGGGAGGTGAGAAACGAGTGGTAGCTAGCAACGAGGTGCTCGGGAACTGTCAGCGGTTCAGAACGGGAAATGCGACAGGACTCCGAGAAAACGCCAATCTCAGGTGAGTAATCGCTACCGTATCTCCCTAATAGTTTATATGTATTAAACTATAAAATACGAAGGGTGTAATAGACTTATTTCCAATAATTCATAATTCCAAGGGTAATGCCGATTGATTTACTTACGGGGACGGTGACTAGGCCGATTACTTGGGATCTGGTTGTTGGATTTTCCGAAAGGCTAAAATGCTGAAAGGATCCTGC